>JAUELU010109164.1:0-10587 GCA_032357145.1 Evasterias troschelii | reverse complement strand
CTCGCAACTTCGACGACCAATTGAGCTCAAATTTTCACAGATTTGTTATTTTATGCATATGTTGGGATACACCAAGTGAGAAGACTGATCTTTGACAATTACCAATAGTTTCCAGAGTCTTTAAGATGGATTCGAACCCCTCAACACCTGAGTGAGGGAAAAGCACATGGTGATAATACAGGGTTCCAACTTGAGGGAAAGATCCACAAGACTGCAGGGCTTGTAACTCAAATTGTTTGCTTGACCAGAATTGCTTTTACAAGACCAGATTCAAAAATGAGAAAAAAACTTCCTGACACAGTTTAAAGGTAGTGTTGTAGATTGGTTTTTGTCAATGTAATGCTGATTTATAGGCACAACTATGAAGGCAAGATGCATCAAAAAACACCTGTTTAAGTTTCAGCTGAATAAGACATCTGCTTTCTGAGAAAACAGCTCAAAAATGTCATGGTGTTTTCACACAAACATCAAATCCATCCACGTTTAGCGAGGCAACAGCAGGTACATGTACAACCGCATCTCTGGCTGCATCTCTTGAGGAATGAATGTACTCCAAACCTCAGAAATCTGAGAAAGATTCTAATGTTTCGGCGTGAAAAGTTATCCAAACCATATTACTTCAAAGTGAATCCTTTCTTAGAATAGTGATTCTTACCAAGCAAGTTTTTATGGTCATTAATTTTTGGAGTACTAGCCAATCTATGACACTACCTTTAACATGATTTTAACCTTTTTTTTTTAATACAAGATTTATCTCATTTGTCTTGTGGGTATTAAGTGCACTTCATTATTTGATAGAATTGAAAGGTATTCTATTAGGCTCAAAGTCAACATTTGAACATAGTTTGTTTTTGTTTAAGAAGTTACACCGTGAGGTATTATTGTTCAGTTGAAAAACAGAAGACCACCGGATTTGTACAGTCGTAAGTTTACTGGCCTGACACTGGAAGCTTATAGTCCAGTGTAAATTTAGAGCCCTAGGCCCAACTTCATAGAGCTGCTGAAGCACATAAAGTAGCTAAGCGCAACAAACGGTTTTTATTTTAAGTACTGAGTATACATTGCTTTTAACACACATTGGTGTAAGGGTAAAAACAAATGCAAAGTTAACATCTATTAAAATTATACCTACCAGAATAAGGAACCAAGCTAAAATACCATGTCAAACAATCTGTGACTGGTATCCCACTTAGCAGAACTGTTTAAGCACAAATTTTTGCTTAAGCTTCTCTTTGACACTAGGCCCAAGACTATGAGAGACTCTCAACAAACTATTGACCTTTGTGGTTGGAAAAGCAAACTCGTGTCGTCTGACCCATATTTTGGAAAAGGCAAACAAAGGTCAGAGAATCATAATAATCCAAGTAGGTGAAGTATCAGTAATTTTATTTACATTGCAAACAAAAGCTGGCTGGAAGACAAGATATCACCAAAGATACAGTTTCTTATCAAAGCTAGTGGGTGGAAAACAGGATCTGTTTTATAATTGACTTAAGTATTTATTGGGGGTAGAAGTGAGGTCAGTTCTGTAGACAGTACTGGGACAACAACCGGTGTGGCGTAGTGCGTAAAGCACTTGCCTGTCACTAATTTGGCCCTGGTTTGATTCCAGGCTAAGTCCATATGAGTAGAGGTGTGATTGGTTCTTTCCTATGCCATAGGGTTTTTTTCACTCTGGGCCCTCCGGTTTTCCTCCCCGTGGAAAAATTGAACACTTTCGATTTCTGGTTGTGCTCTACATTCATATAAGGATTGATGTGGCTGGCTGCCAAAGGCTCCCTTGCATGCAAGCAGCTCGAACTTGTTGTAACCGCGTCCTTCCCTATACCTTAAAAATTAATGACCATAATGACTGAAGAAGTTAAGGACAAACTCCGAAGTGTCTATCTGTAGAAGTTTACTTCAGGAAGCATGGGTGGCTTAGTGTGTAAAACGCTCTCCTCCAATGTGGCTCTTGTTCGATTACCAGCTACGCCATGTTTGACTAGAGTTTTGTGTTGGTTCTATTCCGTGCCATGGGGGTTTTTCTCCGGGCCCCCAGGTTTTCCTCCCTTCGGTAAATTCATTCACTTTCGATCTTTGGCTGTGCTCCGTGGTTTTGGGTTTGATGTGGATGGCTGCCAAAGGCGCCCTTGCACGCCTGCGGCTTGAACACATAGCAGCGTCCATCATAAAGTTAGCTTATTAGCTGCGAGAAGGATGATTAGCCTCCCAATTTATTATTGTATTATTATCATTAACGGGTACAAACTCTGAAACCCTTTTCACACTGCCGAGCTAATTCACAAGAAATGGAATCACAGGATATTCCTGGGGATTGTTAACCCCACCACCACCCCACGTTCTTTTCATACATGTACTTGATGCAATTTACCTGGCAAGAATTACAATCAGTCCCATGCTAACCCAAGGGTTATCTCGCTTAACCCTACTGGGAGGTCGCCAGGGTTAAGAATTCGAGTGTGAAAAAGTCAACCAAGTTTTCTTGGGAATTTCCTCCACCCTGCACCCACCCCCTCACTCCTGCTCCAAACTTCTCAAATGCTTGGGCAGTTTTGTTGTTTTTGTGAGGGACAGTTTTTTGTTGGTAAGTTCCCCCCAAAGAAATACCTTGCCATGAACTTCTCCTCCCCCCCCCCCCCCACATCCAGGGAGAGACTACCCACTGATAACCCCCCTTGGTAGAGGTCTTCTAACCTTTATTTATTACTCAGCGGTTTGACATACAATAGTTATTGATGATTCGTGGTGAGCCATAATCGTGTTCGAATTTGTCATCAGTGGACAGTCCCTATTTTGATCTGGCACAAAACAAACACCGCCGGTAAGCCCGTGTCAGACACTCAGCTGTCCATAGATAACTTATCTTGTGTAAATTTCTAATTTGCTCTGATGCAAACACACTTACTGTTATCAGTGTTGCACTTCATGCATGAGGGATATGCATGTGTCATTTTGAAAAGATTGTACAGTGTCACACAGCTACATAAAAATGCAGAAAGTGTGTATGTTTGTGTGGCTGTTTGCCTACTTCAATTGGAACCACAAACTCAAGTAGTGAAAAGTTCACACTAAGTCAATTTGTGGGTCGTGGCTGAACTTTTCAGACCAGTGTCCAATTGCATAGAGCTGCTTAAATGGGCTGTTAAATTTGCATCTATTAAAATTGTTGCGGTACCCGCTGCTAAGGATTCGAACTGCCTCTAGCCATCAGGCTAGCTTGGTGGTCTAGTGGTAAGACATCTGCTCTATCAATGCAACGGTCGTGGGCTCGAATCCCACCTGAGTGATTTGCCTGTAGATTTTGTTCACAGAACTCGGGAAAGTACTGAGTATACAGTGCTTAACACTCATCGGTGTAAGGGTAAAAACCAAATTATAAATGAGGATGTGTCATCATGATCAAGGCAGGCCTGTTGCTGTACATGGAATTATGAACTCTCACCTAGTTACTACAGGCACACACCCTCCCTCTACATGTATATCAAATCTATGTGGAGCGTGCGCTCATGTGCAGGAACTGGGTGAGACTTCATATCTCCATGAACAGCAACAGGCATCCTTTGATCATGATGACACGGCCCATTTAAGTACACAAAGTAGCTAAGCACATTCATTCAAGTCCTCTGGTTTTCAATAAGTATCTGAAACAGATGACACAACGTAAGATTTTGGAAGAGTAAACCGCTATCCAAGTGACATGTTTTTTAATTGTTTTAAAACATTTGAGTGTATCCCTTCTACTGATCCTACAGCAAACATGACCAAAAAATAATGAGAGAAAAAAATCCTTTAAAAGTAGGGTCATAGACTGGTGACTACTCTAAAAATCAATGACCATAGAAATTGACTTGGTGAGAAGCACTGCAGCTGTTGATAGTGTTAACTGTTTCGAGAAAGGGTTCCCTTTGAAGTAATATGGTTTGGATAATTTTTCACACACAAATACTTGAGTCTGGGAAACAGTTCATGCATGAACTGTTTCCCAGATTTCTGAGGGTTGGTGTCCGTTTATTTATATGTGACTTTATGTATCTTTCTTGATATATCTGCCTATAAATCAGCATTACATTGATAAAAATCAATCCATGACCATATACCTTTAAGGAGATGTCACAACATAAGTTTTGTAGAAAAATAAACCCAACTCACGCTTTTAATTATTTGAAAGAAAAAAAAAAGAGTGTCTCCCTTCCGGTGTTCTTACAACAAACATGACAAATGTGAGAAAACAAACTCATTAAAAGTCCATCACCTTTTGAGGAAATATAAATTTCCCACAGTTGGAAGAGGAACTTTGTAAAAATAATATTAAAAGGGGTGTTTTTGTGTGTGAGTCATGAACTATGAAATAGAAAGAGGAACCTCAGTCATGCTGTTTGTCATATGACTGGAATGCACATGACAGCTCCAATCTTGTATTTGGGGTCACAGGGAATTAAAGGTACATGTATTATACAGGATTGGTAGAGCTGACAAAATAATCACAGACAGTGTTCATGTTTTGTGTAATCCACCACATACATGAAATAACAAACCTGTGAAAATTTGAGCTCAATTGGTCATCGAGGTCACGAGAAAATAGTGAAAATAGACCTTATGTGTTTTCTGTTTTTCAAACATCGAGTTTATTATCGCGCTTGATAAAAACTATTGTTTTGCTCATTTCTCAGAAACGATAGCGTTTTAGGCAGAAATATTTTAAGGAACCCTTTCTACCATTACTTACTTAAAATCCTGTAAGTTATGTGTGAATCTGTGAACATTTGTGTTTTTCGATCTTACCAATATTGTACATGGCCTTTAAGGAACAAATAAGAAATGACACCCCTAAACATTCAAGCAGTCCACAATCACTTCGGTATCATTTTCCCCATCTTGTATTTTGAGGTAAAAGATTCAATTTCACTTAAATACCATTGTTTCAATTGGGTATGTAAAGTGTTTATTTTACAGCACTGTTGGTGTGTGGTATAAGTGCAGTTGGTATAAGTGTGGGAGGAAACTATAAATAAAATAAATAATAAACTTGCTGGTACAACCATGTACCAGCAAGTTTACTATTTATTTTATTTATAGTTTCCTCTTATTTCCACACCATGCAAAGCTTCAAACACCATTTGGTATTTGATTAAAGCGACAGATAAAAAACTGGTATTTGCAAAATAAAATGGGGTTTTCAAAGGCCATCCAGACACCCCTTTGCCCATTCTTATTAAGAACTTTGTATAATCATAATCAAGGATGTAGCAACTCCTGCGGTGACCATGTAACCCCCCCCCCCCCCATTCTAAAAAACTTCTTCTTCTTTTTCAATAAGTCTGCATTTTTAGCCTCGTTAGACAACTGAAGCATGTAATCAAAACATAGGGCATCTAGACTGATATGATCAGTTCTTTTGACTACTAATATTTCATATTTTTGAAGCACACTAGTTTGCAAACAAGGTTTGTTGCTTTATCATTTTTGAATACAGTTGAGTTCTGTGCTGGACACTCTAGTCTCTCTGGAAATTGTGAAGAATTGTGTTCGATGGCAAATTGGCTTCCATTCATACATACAAATAGACAGAAATCAACAAGAAAATAAATCTTTGTGCCAAGCAAGGATAGCACAAGAAAGTCCAAGACCTATTTCCATTGTGGTCTTCTGAGTGAAAACAAAATGGGCACAGTCAAAATCATGGGTGAAACAGTAAACTTGAAAACAAGCAAATACAGGACATGACTATAATGGCAATTTACAAAAGCACAAAAAGTAAGCCTAGATTTTAAAAAAAAATTAAAATGATGGTTATTCCTCACATTGAATGACGTAACATAAAGGCCAACCCAGGCATGCATGAGCTCTGAATGACATTCTCAAGATATAATATTGCAGACTTTCAGAAAGTAAAAATGTGGTCGGGTACAAATATTATTGGTTTATTTAAAACATTAAAATGACGCAGCCAAAGGCTAAATTGTGTTGAAAAATACAACAAGAGTTACATTTTTTTAAAAACAATTATGGTTAATGGTGCCCCTGACGAGCGCCCCAACAAGGTCTTTCCAAAATCAATGGGTATCAGCATGTACCAGGGACAGCTGGTGACATTATCATAGACTGCAGTTGGAATATGACCTTTGATTTCACAATCGGCAAAACAAAAGTATTATATTCTAAACACTGGACTTTGTGCAATTTTGCAAAAAAAGCTTGAACAAATTGTTTTCAAAGTGTTGACTTTAGTTTCAGAGTTGTTTTGTGCGTAATTACCGAGCGGGTGTGAGTAAACTTCAACCCAAATCGTACCAAGTCAAATTATTCTGGGGTTTTTTGATGAAAAATTGCAACTGCAAATACAGAAGAAGAAAAAAAGATTGTATTTTTTTCTTTTTGTTTACTTTATTTCATGGGCTTTCTGCAATTGTGTAAAAGTTCATGCGACCCACAAACCCAGCTAGCCACTTGCAATTTGCCACACACGTTTGTTGATATATTGATATGATCATGGTTGTTGTGATTAGCTATCAATCTCTGCCAACATTGTTATCAGCCCACCCAGGAAATTGTTTGATTGTCGAAAGGACATTGAATCAGTCGGGTAAACACTTCTAGTTAATGGTGCTCCAGACGAGCTCCCTCTTGTGACTGTAAAATGTTAGGCTTGATTGGAAAGACTGTGTCCAAGTTTAGTGCCTTGCTGGCTATGGCTGTAATGGTAAAGAATAGGCTGGTATAGTGGTCTATAGCAAGAGCCATTGCTGAAAGTCTGCACATGTATAGCCTTTTGTCAAGGCCATCGTGGCTTGGACAGCTTTGTAAACAGTGGAGCGACTGGAATAAAAGACCACGCACACGAGCCGAGTGGCGAAGCCACGAGGGCCTTTTCCAACTTGTTTGTGGTTTTTGTAATGAATTATTCTCGAAGTATGAAACGTGCGTTATGCACTTCTGATTGGTTTGGACTTTTGGGTAGCAAAAGTCGAGATTGTAAAGAAACACATAAGAAACCGGAAACAAGTTGGAAAAGCCCCTTGTGGCTTCGCCATTCGCGTGTGTGGTCTCCCATTTCAGTCGCTTGGGATAGTGGCTCCAAGACACGAAGGCCTTGACAAAAGGCTAGCACACAGGCTTTGATCCATAGTACCAGTTTTGTTGCTGACGCCATTTCAAATGATGGCGAACTGCAGATCTTGTATTGTGATAGTTGTCAGTCGTGGCGATGTCTTTCAGGCGGGGAGGGACCCCCCATGTATTTTCACAATTTAATAATTTCCCATGATGCATTGAGAATGTCGAAAAGTTGGTTATTACCATGTAATGATTGCAACATACTATGACCTCATACATATTCATGATCGAGAGCTAAATACTGGTCAGTTCACCAACACGTTCCAGATGCTATTTTTGCTTCTAACCGAGCGCACTTTCGATTATACGCACAGTAAATATACTTGCAAAGTAGAATATCTTAAGTACAGCAGTCTACTAAGAATGGGCTTTTAATATCAGGCAGTCATGGAACTGTGGCACGAATGCGCATGCGCAAACATCACCCTAGCTGAAAATGTCACGCTTTCCCGAGGTAATGGAAGTTGACAAACTCAGGGATGAGATTTGTCAGACTTTTGGCTGAATTCAGACTTTGTTTGTCAGCCTGGTGAATACAAAAAAAAATAAAAATTCCCACATAAAAGAAAGATTGCCCTTTGATCTACTTTACAAGTGCTTAGGACACTGTTCCTAAAAGCCCTTTGAATTCCAAACCCTCCCTAGGGGTTACCAAAAGGTAGAATCGCAATCATTTCTACACACATGTAGGCCCTACATCCTAAAGTTTTGATCCAACATGTAGTTTCAGACTTTTTTGTCCGCAATGACTCTCATCCCTGAAACTAAATAGATGAGCAGTTAATTTGCCTGGGGCAGTCAGCAGCACTACTGGTTTATGCATAATCCCAATAAACTCAACTGTTTGGAAAAGGAATCACATGGAGATAACAAGTTTTAGTTGTCAGACGAAAAAGGATGTGTATTTAATTTATTTTTTCTTTAATGGAGCTTTCCCTGATGAATTCAAGTTTTGTTCAAAATCTCCTTGAGAGTTACTGGAAAGAAGTAAGGCAGTCGCCAAAGGGAGAAGAAGTAACCACATTGTTTCTTAACCTGTAGCTTTATAAGATGCACTGAGTAAACCTCCTGAATACACTGATCCAGTAGGCCACGCCCACCATAGCAACTGCCTAGCAACGACCAAATGTGTCGCATGTGTCTGAGGCATGATCCAGTAGGCCACGCCCACCATAGCAACTGCCTAGCAATGACCGAACGTGTCGCATGTGTGTGGCACGTCGTTGTGGATTTGTACACAGCCAGACGAGTATTCGGCCCACCACACGCACACACTAACCCAGCGGATACTACTTGGCCAAAAATATACATTCCCTCTCTTGTAAGGGTTTCGGGAGTAGGAACTTCAATTAGGATATGAACATCGCTTGACCATGGTTCAGGATAGAAATCCAGTTTATAAAAGAATAGCCTTGAACATATGACACAAAAGTAAATTCAACGAAATGTGTGTAGTAAACAAAACAAACAAATCAAAATTTTGTTGGACAAAATGGCGGCAATTTGTCGGACCTTAAATCACGCGTTGCGATTGGTCAATTTGTCAAGGGGCGTGGCCTACTGGATCGGTATATTGTTTCCGCTCTGGGTGTAGAATAATTAAGGGTGAACCCAGGCCCCCAAGCAATTCTCAAGAATGTTCATATTTGTAAAATCTCATCACTGTACTGCTGTGTGCTTGGTCAACAGCAAAAATACTTCTTACACATAATGGTGAATGGAGCAAAGAGAATTAGCTCTAAATCATGATATGTATAAGATATAGTAAAAGTATATATTCACGAAGTAAGGGAACAAATTATTAATAATGTGGAAACTTGTTCTTGTTTTTTACACTAGGTTGACGAGGAAGGGCTAATATACATGGAAGTCGGCCATTTAAAAAGTCATCCTATAAATGAACCGCCGATACAGACCGAAGAATCCACCACCTACGCTTCGATCGATTTCAAGCAATTGGCGCCACCAGATGTCGCCTGGAACTGAGCAGCTCAAGGGCGACATCAGTAACAGTTGAACGGCGAGACTGTAGTCTAAAACTTGCCCTGTTAAAAAAGGCACTGAAATTATAATCCACTCTGATTTTATGCAATGTGATAGTCCCGGAGATTTTTTTTACAAAGCGCCCTCTAGGGTTTGCCCAGAACAGGCTATTTTCGCAGTTTATCAAAAGTAGACAAGTTTGAAATGTTTAAGTTTGCTTTTATCTTGCAAAGCATCGAAGTCGTATTTTTACGGCATAAGACGGTGAGTCTGGTAAATGTTTTTCACACCATTTAAAGGTGCTAGAACACTGCTGGGTTGACCCTCTTCAGAAATTGACCTCTCTGAGAAATAAACTGTAGAGGGCGCACTGTCTTGTGAATCACCCTACGTGTTATGGTTTAGCTGGCTACCAGTGTTTTAGGCATCCATTGAATTTTCACTGATATCCATTGTAGATTCACTGGTATCCATGGTATGTTCACTGGTATCCATGGTATGTTCACTGGTACCTGTTGTATATTCACTGGTATCTTTTGTATGTTCACCAGCATCCATTGTACATTTTACATTGTATATTCACGGGTGTCCATTTGTTTTGTGAGATGAATGATTAACAATGAAGTGCCTGATGCAATAGAGATTGTACATATATTTTACAAAATATATTTTAACTTTTGATTGTGTATGGAACAAATTTTATCATTTTGCCCGTCTTTTAAAACTTTGATATATGTAGAGAAACTCAGAAGCACTTTAATGTATCATGCATAGCCAAAGTTGACTAATTTTTCTATGTTCTATGCATTCCCTAGTGCATACATTTTGGTGGTAGTATTTGAAGATTTTTTTCCACAAGGGACTGCATGTGCTTGTCCCAAGAGAAAATATATACAAATTACAGGCATGAGATTGGTCAGGTTTTGCCCTGATTTTGTCATTTTTCACTGATCTCTTTGCGCCTTCAGATTTGCTTGAAAGATGCAAAATTTCCTTCACAGATGTGTGAGTTTTGACCTGTGTTACGACCAAACCTTTAGATATCTCATTGAAATGATTTAGAGAGTCTTTAAAACTCTAACTTGTAGCAACCTGGTTCATACAGTTTGTTGGTAATATTTAAAAAATTGTTTTCCCAAATGGGACTGCACTCATTCCGGGAGAAACTAGAAGCATTTCAGGAATGAGATTTGTAAGAATTTTTTTTTCAGATTGAAGGTTTTTTTATTAGTCTTCCAGTACCATCAGATTTTCTTGAAAGAGGCAAAATATTTACACAGAGATGTAAGACTTGGCCCTGTTTTAATCAAATATTCAGATATGTAATTGAAATTATATAGAGAGTCTATAAAACTCTAGAATATAGACCTTTTTATTGTTGATAAACAAAGTGCGCCGGTTGGCATAGCCAGCCGAATGTTAGCAAAACATTCAATCGTGTCAAAACAAATTGTGACAAAATTCAACATTTTCTGTAAAGATTCATGA
>JAUELU010109131.1:0-10591 GCA_032357145.1 Evasterias troschelii | reverse complement strand
TCAAAGTGATCCAAGAACCAGCTTTCTATGTGTAGGTGTTCTATTTGTTGAGATACTTTGATAATTTGAATATGTGAGGTATCGCTAATCGGCTCAAAGTTCTTTTACATGTATCTCACTACTTAGGAGGCCTACAGCAAAAAGTGTGTCTATTTCTGGGTGTTTCTCATGAGTCCAATTTAGTCCCCAAAAATTGAACAAAGCCTGAGAGGTCAAGAGACATTTTAGGTTGATTTGACATGAAAGGACTCAGTTACACAATCACCTAAAAACACAAGTTGCTGCAATTGCAAATGTTCAAAATATTTTGTTCCCAAATAAAAGATTGAACCTGACATCCACTTAAAAAGTACAACGGACACATTTCAATATTTTCAATAAATTTCAGATGGAATGCATGAATTAATGGGTACCCACTTTTTTAATGTATTATTATTTTAAATATTAATTATCCTCTATAAGATTACAAAAATGTCAATAGCAATCCATTATTCTCAGACGACACCCCACAATAATATATCAGCAAAAACATAACTTGACTTTTGGCGCAGCTTCAACTGCTTTTATTTTGTAACAAGATCTGGTCAATTACCAGTTTAGCAAACATGTACGAGAATACAATAAAATGCAACACTTATTAAAACTCATGACATAATCATGACTTAATGAAGGGCAAATGCCCAAGGGCAGCTATGCGATAAAATGAAAACATTACCCACAACCCATCAACTAATGTTTCGATGTCAAACCCGTTCAAGCACCATGTGATATTGTGATACCTTAAAGGTATCACAATATCACATTTACCTAAAGCGGGATTATATACCTTTTCCTTAGGAGTTGATATTTTGTTATACTAAATCGTGGAACATTTTCTGATTGAAAACAAACACTTACAACAAAGGTATAACTTATTCGTTGTTCACACACCTGCAGGTGGGAAAAAACAGAAATACCTGCTCCACAAGAATAGAAAATCATATAACCACACTTTATGAACACATAACAGGGGATACCTTTTGCCCACTCGGCAATTGCAAGTAATCTGGCTCGCACTTTCACATACTACTCTACACCTCTGTATAAATGGGGCAAACATAATCTTTTCAAATTTGTTCCCCATTTTGAAGGAGAAAATTCACCATTTCTGCCAGGAAACAAACACAAAACTGCCATGAATCCAGATTCTCACCTTCAGTTTTCCCGCGCATTTTGTGGAAGCAAATCCACTGGAACCACTGGACACTAATCCCTGCCATAAACACAAACGCACAAACCAACTATTGTACCATTGACTCTGAATCACATGTGAAGAGTTTGATTACCACCCTGGCAACACGTAAACAATAAAAAAAATATATATATATCACCTCTTCAACCTCTCTTTGGCTGCTCCATCATGGACACTCTAATGTAGGAAGAGAAAGAGAAAGAGGGAAGCCAAGTGACACGAACCATTTAACAAACCAACCTGTCCTCTTCAAGATTACCACACTTTCCAAACAGTACAATAACAATAGGTTTCAGCCAAGAGGCGTTTGTGTAGTTGATAAGTAGAGAAGTGATGAGAAGTCATGCTGTTTTCTATTTTTTTGTTTTACCAGCCTACAATGGCTGAGATTCCAGAGAGAACGATCACTGCAAAAGGGAAGAAAAAAAGAAGAAAACGCAAAGGTTAGTTGCTATGGTTACGGAAACCTGTAAATTGAATAAAGGACAAAACTTTGTCTACAGAACATGTACATCCCCAAGTGATTAAAATCTAGATTAGTTTTTTACATAGAACAAATACTATGATCCTACAATTTTATCAAACTTTTGAGCCTAATTTAAAAGAAAAAAATCTAAATATATGTCTATATGCATAAAATAAACATATCTGGATCACATTTTTCTGATTGTCGCTTGTTACCATATCATTCTGTTAAAGACTGTTACTGGTTCACATTTTAAATGAACTTCAATTAAATACAAGTACTTGTATGCCGTATATATCTGTAATAATGTTGTATGTATTATTTAGAACTGTGTTATTTTGACTTTTTACCAGACAAACAATGCCAGGGTCCAAGTCATAACAATGTAAACCTCATGGAATTGTTTGGGGCTGGATACCCGTTTCTGCTCAATGCAATTTGTTGTGCTTAGTAAGTTTTTGTGCTGACAGGCTTTGAAATTGGGCTCTGCTCTGCGGTGTTAGCAAACTAAACACCTAATAGAGATATCTCTACACTATGCTAAAACCAACACACTCCAATTTCTTCATGTTCCTTTGCTTTGATACTCAATAATAAATATCTCTTTGTTTTTATATTAAAAAGGGGCACAGAAGAAACCTCATGAACAAGACACTGATGAGGTTTGATTTATCTCCTGATAAATAGATATAAAATATATTGTGCTTTTTTATATGTGGTATTACTTTATATTCAATAAGGGTTCAATTGCATCATGCATTAATGCCAATGAAATTTTACATGACTGGTTTCTTTATTTTGATTTGATTTGATTTTAAGTTAAATTTGTCTTTGCTTAAATGTTGTAAAAACATGAAAAACGTGAAAAAACATCACAAATGTTCGCACAGGATACCCTTTGACTCTAAACTTCTGTCTACTTGCTTTACGCAGCATCCTGTGCACCGATTGTTTGGTCATTCATCAAGTGGTTTTGGAGAGAAACACATGTATCATAGTAAGTAAATAGATGTTGATTTTTTGTGCCAACGTACATTTAGCAGGAAAGTTAATAAGAATAATAAACACAAATGAATAAATAAAATGTCCCCTCATTAAAACCAAACACTGTAGAACCTGTCTGAATTTGGCAATCCTGCTCACAAACTTCAGCCCTTCATATTTAAAGGCAATTTTAGTTAAAAGGATTGCACCTTTTCTGTTGCTACACCTTAGGATGTAGAATCATCTTCCTAAGCATCAGACAATCTCCGTCAATAGCCATTTAAAAAAATTATTTTCAATCCCTCTGTTTTCCCAGAGTTTACTCTGCAGTGCTTTGAGCATTGATACTTGGATTGGTGTCTTACAAACTTAATGTTTGACTTATTGATTGATGTGTATTTTTTAAACATATTGTTATGTAAAAAGAAATAACCTTTTAATGCATCCTTAGGCAGGGGCGTCAATCCGTCTCGAAATGTGGGGGGGACAGCATGATTATTTTACAGGGTCGGGTCCAGGGGCCCGCCGAAGGGCCCCTGGTGGGGTCCTGGGGCGAAGCCCTTGGCGGGGGTTCAGGGCGCTCCGCCCCTTGAATCTGGAGGGTTTCAGTACGCCAAAAAAGAGAGAAAGGGGCACACTTTTTAAGCACTTTTGATCTGTAACTTTTGATCTTGATCTTTTAGCTTTACTGGAAGAATGTTTGTAACATCGGGCGCTCAAATACAATTTTACCACCACACATCAACTAGACCGAGTATGCATACAAAATATGGACGTATTCCTGAATAGAATAAGACGGCAAACCAAGATCCTATAATCCTTTGTTTTGTGAAAGTGGCGTCCAGAATAATAATCTATATTAGATTGCTGTTTAAAAATGCTTTGCAAAATTTTACTTATGGGCATGAACTTGACGTGTAATTTGGAAAGGGTAGGACTCATGCCTCTTCAGTGCCTGCACATAGCCGTCTTTTTTTTTTAAGTTGAAAGGAAACAACACGTGATGACATGCTTTTGGAACTGGTCGGTGCATGTTAGGTTTCATGCATATTCATAAAAACATCGTGGGTAAAAACAACAATCCGGCGTTTTTCAATATCAGGTGCAGTATTATCTTTACACTTCTCCGGCAATCCCTTGGAAAGGGGAAACAACACGTGAATGCCCAAACGAAGAACAAACTGGCACATTGGTTTTATTTTTATGAAATTGTTAAAAATTAAATGTTAAACAATTACAATAGGAGAGTAATTTTTGGAGAAAAAAAATGCTAATGGGCGCTTGCCACGAAAAAAAACAACAACAACACTTTTGCGAATTTTCTCCTTACCCTCTCTTTCCCCTTCTTTTGTTCTTATTTTTTCGGGGATCCTCTTGGGGGATCTCTATCCCCCAGTGTCAGTGTTCTCCAACTCTGAAATTTAAGGGTTGGTTCTTGGGGTGACCAATGCGAGCGCGAAGCCTGAAATTCGGCTAAAAGGATGCCCTAAATCGTCCGCTTGTGACTTCTGTTGAGTCCACTCACGTTCATCTGTCGAGCGCAATCAACGGATTTGCACAACGAATTTGACAAAACTCTGTAAGTTTGGTAGCTGAATCTGCTGCCCGCAATCTGCAGATTGTGCTAACTGGTAGAATGCGCTCAATGTGCATCGTCGTGTACACACGTGCGTGCCGTGCATTCAATTGGGGGTGTTTTTCGCTGGGTACTCGTACACAAAATCATAAGACTCAAATCACGGAGATATCGTTAAAATTGTCTTGATGTGTTCTGTTTTTTTAGTTCAATTTAGTTAAAAACATGTTAAGTTGATCAAAGTTTATGTGATTCTTGAGTTAAACAAAAACCTGGGGGGACATTTGATATAGTGTCCCCCACCCTTCAAAAAGTGGGGGGGACGTGTCCCCCCGTCCCCCCCAGGATTGGCGCCCATGTCCTTAGGTAAAGAAGAACTTGATTGATGTAATTATTGCATTAAAAAAGTATGCTATTTTGATTTTGCCCTGCACTGATGTTAGATGAACACTTGGTATACAATTTTAACAATTTTTACAAAATTGTAATTTTGTTGAATTAAAACTTGCCCAACATGATCAAAATGCCACTCAGTATAATTAGCTTGTCACTTTATATTACTAAAGTATTTATGTTACCCTTGTCTGGGAACATATTGACATATGCATTAACTTTGGTCAGCAGTTTTTGTGAAATCTTATAGTGGGAACCTTTTTTGAGGAATTTGGGTGAGGTTCTGAATGGCTTCTTAATCTAGAACACAAAGGTTTAATACTTCTGTGAAACATATTTTGGAGGGTAATATCCATTTCCCGACATCTACAAAAAACAAATACTTTGATTTTACAATTTTATCAAACCATGAGCCTAATTTAGAACAAAAGGATCTAAATATTTGTCTATATGCTGCATAAAATAAACATATCTGGATCACATTTTTCTGATTGCCGCTTGTTACCATATCATTCTGTTAAAGACTGTTACTGGTTCACATTTTAAATGAACTTCAATTAAATACAAGTACATGTATGCCGTATATATCTGTAATAATTTTGTATGTATTATTTACATGTAGAACTGTGTTATTTTGACTTGTTACCAGACAAACAATAGACTAGTGGGATTTCTGAAAAAGAGCCCTGGATAAGGATCCAGGGGCATTTTGGGGTAAAAGTGGGGAACCAGACTTTTTAACATAATTCAGGCATGCTGAATCTGATAAGCCCGGTTCCCAAGCGAAAGTGTTGACCTTCTAATTTGCATAAGTAAAATGGCTGCTAATTAGCCAATTTCAGACTTTTTTGAACCATTTTTTGCAATAATTCTGTAACCAAGCAAGTGAAAATGACAAGTGGTGTGTCTGTACCTACATTTCGAAAGTCACAGAATAGGATTGAAACATTTATGAAGTAATTAGTGGTAATTAATACTCATAAATATGCAAATTAGTGGCCGTCATTACAGAAAAATCGTTTTTCTCCCATAGCTTTCAAACTAGGTAAACAAACATGACAATTTAAGTGTCTATACCTATGTTTTGAAGGTCAAAGAAAATGATTAAGACATATCTAAAGTAATTAGTGGTGATTAGTACTCTTAAATATGCAAATTAGTGGCCGCCATTGCAGAAAAATCATTTTTCTCCAATATTGTTTTTACTAGGTAAGCAAACGTGACAAATAAAGTGTCTTTACCTATGTTTTGAAGGTCAAGCAACAAGTCAATGATATGCCAGATGTTTAATTATGCAAACGAGCTGGTTAAGCTACAGATGATTAAATATGCAAATCAGCTAGTATTGCTACCAGCGAATTTTGTAACGATTCTTATATCAATGCTAAATGTTTAGGTTCCCAACTTTATCCCCGAACTCTACTTATGCTAATACAGGTATGAAGGGGCAGTCGGTCTCACTCATCATATCCCTCATCTTTAGCCGGGTATAGAAGAAACTGTTTGGTTGACAAGGACTCATGCTACAAGGAGTTAGATCATCAATATGTTGCTGATATGCACACATTGCTGTGCATTGTATCCCAGATCTGCAGCATTTGCAACGCCATGTCTTGCATTGCATCTAGCAGGAACAAATAATCATTTCCAGGTTAACTTTCAGGGATTGGACTCGGTGACATGGAGCTATAGTCCTGAATCCACATGTTCCAACCCCATGTCAAAGGGCTCAGGTAACAGTGAGCATTTCTCCATTGCTTGATAGTGTATCCGCATAAAATTGAAGCAGGGAGCATCTCTACCTGTTTGTGACAGTATATGCCATGCTGCTTCAAAAGGGTCCGAACAGACAAATGTTGTTGGTGATCGAATGGTCTGTGAGTTCATTAGTTTCTCAAGTTTTGAGCAAATGATGGTGCTCTTTGAACACACCCCATAAGGACCTTTTGGTGTGATTTGTGAAGTCGGATGCATTTGGTGACACACTGGTTAATATATGAAATGGCAACATAATGCTGAATCTCTTGACATTTAGGTAATTGAAAACCGCATCAGCATGTGTGTATTTACATTGCGGGACCAGGCAACGTCCAGAGGCGTTCATTGTGCTCATGGGAAGCTGAAAACATCAGTATTACTTCATGACAAAACAACTGTATTAAACTGACTGTAATGCACAGCATGTAATGTTTGAAAGTCTGAATCGCTCATAGAAATCGGCTAGGGTGTCTCCTGTCAGTAGGATCTCTCCAAATTGAGATTTCAACTCCATAAAGGCTTGTTTTGGAGTCTGCTAATTGGGTGGTAAGTTCAGTATCAGCTTTCTTGCTGCTCCTCCAAGGTAGCGTACGATCGTTGAAAACTGCATGTGTGTTGGTATAGAGGTGGTTTCAATGAGGTATTTAGTATCTCTAACCCAGTCCTCAATACAGATTGTCGATCCTTCTCGTCCTGTAAATATTGGTACATTCTTAACTTGATGAGATGGCATGAGGTGTAGTTGTGGTGAAGGAGACTTTTGCTGATGACCACTCACAGGCTTAGTATGCGACACCTGAAAGCTTGGGAAGCTTGGTGGGGTATTGCGTGGTCTGCGAGAAATTGCTCAGCTAACGGTTGGTAGTTTTCCATCTCTTTAGGAACAGAGTTGATAGGGTGAAGTCGGCTGTTCGGTTGTCTCTGAGGAGTGAGTACTGGAGGTGTACTGTGTTTGGGGCGTGTCGACAACATCAAGGACGACCTTGGCTTGTCAGTGAGTACATTTCATCAAAAGGTCTGGCTCGCTCAGAAGTGTGTATTGGAGGGGTATTGCGTTTGGGGCTTGTCGACAGCATCGGTGGAGGGCCTAGGCTTGTCGGTGAGTACTTTTCATCAAAGGGGCTGTTTCGCTCAGGAATGTCCATAGTTTGGTCCACCTGGAATAATCCCTTTATGATGAAAGAGTCTTAGGAATGTGTACTGCTGTGTCGCATTTGCTAATCGTCAAACAATAGTTCTATACGATGTCTAGTGGGTTTGTAGTAGACATCTATAGGGATTAACTAAACATCTGTTGCACAGTAGTTAGGAATTTGACCATTGGATTGCCTTTTTGTGTAGCAGGTTACGCACATACTTGAGTAATTACGACAAAGGTAAGTATGCTGGGAGCAGCTGAGGTGAATAGTTATGGCGATTTGTGTTGGCATACCAAGGTGGATTGAAGTCTGGTGATTGTTATTGGAGCCACCGTACAATTGTTGTTAAACACCTTCTCTTAACATTAACTGGTGTTTGGTTGACACAGAGTATTTCCACTTTTTCTTTTAGTTCTGCCTCTTTGGATTATAGTTCAGTTTCAGTAACAAGAATCTTGATAGTTCTAGGTAGTACACCAAGCCTTTATATTACTCAAAGAGTTGATTCCTTACCCGGGATATTATAAGAAAGAACTAGACGGCCCCGTCTGAATCTGACCGAGGCTTGCTGGTGTTCAGACCGGACTATTGATGGAATTGTTGCTTTGTAGCCATGAAATTGTTGGTATTCGCAGTCCATTAGGTTGGAAAGGACGATGTTGTGTTCAGTTGCTGGAGATTTGACAGTTGCTGGAGATTTGACCGTTGTTTTCCTCAAAATCGGATCTTCAAACCATTTGTGACACTCTTTTGGGTCGGTACACTATTCTGAAGTTCAGTAAATCTTCTTTTATTCTCTATATCTGTAAAATGAAGACAGTGAAGGAGTTCATGTTACTGCTGTCTTAAAGGAATGGAATTATGGGAGCGCCCGGAAACCTGACGTGGAGGGCGCTCGATATGGGTTGAATATCAAAAGAAATAGTTAAAGGGATCGACTAAGAGGTTTATAAAAGCCAAAAGTTAACGGGGAATGTTTTATACCTGTCACATTAATATTTATGCATCAGACGTCATAATTGTAATCCCAAACAAGGTTACCGATGCAGCACAAATACTCCGATCCAGCGGGCCCCACTCCATTTTCTATTGACAAGTCACAGCCCAAAAATCTGTGATCTTTGACCTACCTGAGCAAAGATGTAAGAATAAACTCACCAATTTGCCATTTAGTGAAAATGGGGTCGGCACAAGAAACCAGGCAGTAAGGTTTGGTTAATAGGAGAGGCTATTTTTTTAAATGAATGGGAATGGATCTGCTACATGTATATTGACCATTCCAACCCCAGTATACCCTACCCCTGTGAACCTCAATGCTCATCACACGACTGTTGCTGTTTGTTTGATAAATGTTGTTATCTTCAAGCAGGCCTGAATACTCGATTCTGATTGGTCAACAGGAAGTGTGATATAAACTTATATCGCAAGGCCCATATCACACCCTGCGTACATGTACATGTATTGTGTGTTCTAACTACGCGCATGTATTGCGCTTTTAAAAGCTAGTTTGCTTGAAGATAAATATGTTCGCTTGTGTGATAACTTATATTATTAGAACAGACGCGTCCTTAGACTCAGAGTTATCTCCATGCCACATATGGTACATCCTCAGATTACCTCATCGTCTTGCTATTAGTGATACACTCTTGTACTTAAATAATTTTGTATGTTTTTTTTTATACACAGAAGATGAAACACTGAGTGCAAGAATGTCAAAAGAGCAGGAAGAAGACAAACTTGAGGTTTGCTGATAAATGGTTAATTACACTTGGACTTGGAGGGAAGAACAATAGACACCTTCTAATTGTTGTTCGCTACAGGTTTTAATTTTAATAACTTGTTTTCACAAGTGGGCAAATAGGCATACTTCAAACCTTACATTAAAAAAACCTTTAAACATTGTAATCTTGAAACACTATAACCAATGGACGCCCAATTTGTTTTTGTCAGAATTGGCCTCCCAGGTCCAAAGGACTCCCATGTCAAAATTTGAATCTTTTAATGGACTCCCATGTCAAAATTTGTATCTTCGATGGACTCCCAGGTCCAAAATTATGCCGTCAATGGACGCCGAGGTCCTTAATCAGTGGATTTTCTGTTTAACCTATACACATACATGTACCTCCCTTTAAACTGGCCCAAATCCAACCCTGAGCATGCTAGGACTTGACTACATGTTGCTAAGGGAATGTTTGAGACCGTTAACAATACATACAATTTAAATATGTTGAGGTCAGCTGAAGTTGTGCTATGGAAATACAGCACAAGAACCCCCAATAGGTACATAAAGGGGGAGTAGTTGACCCTTACAAACGACAATTATGTTGTATTATAAACCAAAGACAATTAAGCAACAATAATCAAAAATAATGTTAAAGGTTACTGTGTGTATATTTTGGGTTGGTTTCCTTGACAGCCTGTAAACCAATGTCCAGAGTGTCCGTAAAGAGATTCCTGGAGTCCATGAGTTATGTTAACAAATGTTAAACAACTTCTCAAACAACTTCAACATTTTCAAAGCCAAAATACTGCAACTGTAGAATTTTGAGCTAAAAAGCCATTGCTGGAAAAAACTCTGCATGGATTTTATAAAGAGAGAGCATATTATTTTAAACTCTCAATTCTTTTCAGTCTGCAATGTTTTTATGCAGAATATTTTGTTTATGGTTTGCTCTTTGTAATGGTTTTGTTAATAAAACAAGGTGATTAGGCGGCTTCACGTCGGGTTTCCCAATTGTACTGCAAAGATTTCCTTCAAGGCTTATATTACAGCTGCTAAGGTTTGGTCAGATGAGAGTGACTTGATTTCTATCCAGCGTGAATAGTAGTCAATGATGATGAGGTAGATTTTCTCCCGAAACAATGTGATCATCGAAGATAGAGAGATGACTTCAGTTTTCCCAGTACTGGCGCAGTTGGAGTGTTTGTGGCATGTATACACGCCACAATGCACAATTCCTTTATCTGAGTGCTTCTGTATGGATGCGAAACATGGACTCTAACTCCCACAATGGAGAAGTCGTTCAATGGGTGCTACACACGCA
>JAUELU010109049.1:0-10597 GCA_032357145.1 Evasterias troschelii | reverse complement strand
GATGGTTTTACACACTAAAAATATTAATAACATAACATAAATTCATCGGTGTCAATTCTTAATTTCTAGCGTCGTTAGAAATAATCATGTTTCTTCCCCGACATGTATATGAATTAAAATTCAAAACTAACGTCGTCTAAATTGTGAAAATGATTTAGTCGTTTCAAAGGAAATGTCATTTTTTTTCTTTAACAAACTGGGAATGAAATGTTTTCTTCTTTCTAAAAGCGTAAAGTGTTCACTGGCTAAAAGCAACAGCCAAATATTTGATGGCTGTATATACATTGCATGGAACACAATGTTCTTGGAGGGATCGTTTTATTCATATTATGCAGTACAATAGGAACTATCGTTAAAATGTATTTTAGGTTTGATGTTATCCTTTACTCCTCCTTCCTTTGGGTGTACTCATTATATATTTCATCCATCTTTCCGTCTTCCTAGAGACTCTGATTTGCTGTGCTTCTGTCGAATTGCTTTGGAAATATGTTACTGTTTACTGTTTTTCTGTTTAATCTTAAATAATATTATTGTTATTTTTATCTTTTTAAAAACTCATTTAGTTCCTTCGCACATCGACTTTAAACCTATTTTAAATCATCCCACGTATACATCTGTTTCATATTACATTTTCTAGACTTGTCTTCTGTTCTCATCATCTCATACATATTCTGTCTTATCAAACCCTCCTTTCTCATTGGTCCATTTCAAATCTAACCCTCCTCTCTCATTGGCCCATTTCAAATCTTACCCTCTTCTCTCATTGGCCCATTCCAAATCCCATCCTTCTCTCTCATTGGCCCCTCGTTTGACCTCATACAAATTCATTTTGACCGTCATCAACATGTATTTATGCGCATATTCATCCCTCATGCATAATATAACAATAAACTGTCTCATAAAGCCTCCTACCTCCTTGATTATGCTAATTCTGTCTCATCAAGACTTCTACCCTCCATTATTATGCTAATTTTGTCTCATCAAGACTTCTACCGTCCTTTATTATGCTAATTTTATTCATTTAATCCCATTGTTCTTGTGCATCATGCATAAACTAACAATAGATTGTCTCATAAAGACCCAACACACTACTTCTTTCGTTTGTTTTTGGTTTACTGCGCCTTGTAACACCCAGCAGGGTGGATACGCGCCTAACAAGTTTCTATTAATATTTTAGAAAGTGTTTTTTGCAGACCACTCAAAATTGCTAGCCCTTTGGCCAGCTGTTTGACCCTTTGATCCTGGTCAACCGCAACAAACAAAAACGTAACGCACTGTGTTCTAATGAACAAGCATCCAGCCAAGGTCGCATGCACTGCAGCAGCCGACGGCAGCTGTAATCATTCTGAGTCTTCCAAATTCGTAGTTAACTTCGGTGTACAGTTTCAATTAATAACGTAAAGGGGTCGCCTACGAGATTTCATAGAACAGCCACACTATAATTTGCATATATAAAAGAATTGCCGTTTTTGGCTTTTGTTTTCGGTAATAGGCTATGTGGACGCACACCCTATAATGCTAGTAGAAATCTTATTTTTTCCAAACAATGTTTTAATGGGAATGGTCACTTCATATTCTCCCAAACGCATACAAGCAAGACAGAATTCCAAGATGACTGCCATTTTTCAAGATGGCCGCCATTTTCTCGCCAAAATCAAACTATCGCTAGAAAATATGAATGTATGATATTTATACAATCTATTTTCCAGCAAGTAACACATATGGGTATCATATAGTGGGGAAAACATGGGCTAGCCCTTATGGGCAGAATATGCAAGGGCCCAGGGGTATCATATTGGGAAAATGTGGGCATTCCCATATGGGCAAAATATGCATTGTCCCGCGTGGTTATCATATGGGGAAAACATGGGCATTCCCATATTGGCTGAAAATCCTAAAGACCATCGGAAAACTATGGACAATATCATACGGGCATGAATGCTCATAATCGGTGTTGTATTAAAAAGACCTGGGCAAAGATAATTCAAAGAAAGACCTCAGCCATGGGAGACCTTAGCCATTAATGGATGTTTATTCTAGTTTACAATAGATGGGTTTAGTTTAGCAAGCCCAAGAGTCTATTTTTTTAAATTTCCTCCGGACAAACCTGGGTGAAACAATTATGGAAAGGCCCAAATAAGAATAGGAATTACCTATAAGCAATCCCTTGTGGGAGTGAGATAAAAATGTACGGTTGGTTATCCAGTAAGAACGACCTAAGCAAGCTTCGGGTGAGAATATGCAAAGACCCATATGGGTACAATATGGGTAAGACCTTGGCAAACTCATATTGGCATTATGCTAATTTGTGGGACAGGACATTGAAGGAAACCAGTCATCTCGCCCCCGGCAAAGTCGCCCCCTAGCAAGCTCGCCCCATGCCATGCATAGGGAAAGGTAAATACTTATCAACCGTATTTTAACTGAGTAATTTAGTTTGTATTTAGTGGTATTGTAGATAAGTGTACATGTAAGTAGACTTCTCATTAACATTAAATAATTACTTGAATATATTATAAGTCTATCTGGGCTGGCCCATAAGTACGCCACCCACTTGGACCCATCATTTTGGCCCAGAGTGCCCATACGTATCAAAGGGAATTGCCAATATGGGATAAACTAGATGGGCCCCAGATGTATCACAATCAGGTTATCTGGGTCAACCAGCATGGGGCCCGTATGAATCTTAGGTGCAGGATCTAGAGTGGTGCCGATATGTGTTACCCCAATATGAGGCCCATGTTGGCCCATATTTTATGGGCCTACCCATATGGGTCTACCCATATGGACCTACGGGTGCAGGATCAGCAGGTGCCAATTTGATTTAACCCATACGGGGCCCATATGTTTGTCCATATGTTAGCCCATATGGGACCCATATGACCCACATGGGAATGCTACCTGGGATGCCCTACTTTACAACAATTCTATATAAAACCTTCGTTTTTCATATTACCTCTTATTATCAGCAAAATATGTTGCATACCTATTTAAATCTTCGCAAAATTTGTAATTGTGATTTTTCTGAAACTGGGATAAACTAATTTATTATTACATTTGGGGGTCATTATACACTTTATTGCAGTCCTTTCTTTTGATGGGAAATTCAAGCTCTCAATTGTTTAAACACTGCATGCAAGTTAGAGTTAATTTTGAATGATTCCTGAAAGTGTAACTACATGTAAGTTGACAATTGTTTACTCGAATACCTTTGGCATAAGTGGAAATTGTATATCGGGATTACTAGTGATAAACACTGTTGAGAAACGTCATACCACCGAGTCTGAAACATAATTATTAGCGCAGCGGTCATTCACATCAGATGATTATCTTAACTAGTGAACATTTAGATTTTGGCGGGAAAATTGCGGCCATCTTAAAAAATGGCAGCCATGTTTTTTTTTTTCTTTGCTCATAATGGGATTGGAAAATATGTAGTGACCATACCCATGAAAATATTATGGGGAAGAAATAAGATTTCTACTAGCATTAGAGGATGTGCGTATTACTGAAAATAGAGGCAAAAACGAAAATTTTTAATTTATGCAAATTAGGCATATTTCCCCTACTTCCCTTTTTCTACTTTTTGGATATGTTGTTTTGGAGGGCTTAAAGGGACACTTGCAAAAAAAATTGTTTCTGTTGCAATTTTGTCTAGGTCAAACCATAGATTGACTAGACTACATAAACATTGAATAAAAACACCCACATTTCTTGGCTCGTTGGCTCGTTGGCTCATTTCTTGGTAATCACTTTTAAAATTAAAGGCAATAAAAACCTATTGGGTAGAAGCCTATACGGCAGCTTTCGATAGTTTAAAGCATTTTGAAAAAACATTTCACTTCGAAGTTTTGTGGTTATGTAAACAATATATATGTTTTTATGCACCCAAATTTGATTCTGACAAACGTTTCTCAGATTGTGCATTAGGGATTATTATTCATGACTGTACTTGACATATTCGCTCCGGATTTTCGGCGATATCTAACAAACACGACCACCTTTTGAAATGGTATTTTCACAGGTTTGTTTAGTTTTATATATCAACATTTATATAGGATTAAATCAGTCAAACGCTTCCACAAACCAAAGGGAAACGTCACACACTGAGCATGAAGATCGGTTGTTTGTGGTGCATTATTACGCAGTCTCTACCATGTTTAGTCTATAAATAAATCAAACTCTGTACACATATGTTTTTCTTAGCCAATATGCAGGCTCTGTCATTACACATTTACAGTGTATTTATTTATTTATTAATTTAACAGTCTAATATAGACTATAATATCATGCTTATAAATCCTAAAGATTTACGTAAAAATATTCTTTCAAGCTTTCCTTTAATGCAATGCATTTGCCAGTTAAAATAATGTTTTAAGCCTTGATAAAGTATACTGAAGCAATTTAGTATTTTAATTTTAATTTTAATTTAGATGCATGTTTGTTCACATGGTCAGTGGTATAAGTTAATTTCTGTGAAATGTTCCCTTCTCCTAAATTCCAAATCAGATGCACCTCAACACCACAATAGATTAATGGAACCAAAACCTAAGAGGAAATTAGTCAAACCAGTTACCGAGTCACCGACCCCACAAACCCCTCCTATATTTTAATAGTAGTCTTGGTTGGCAGTGTTCATTTTGTTTACGTAGTCGCCGATATCGTAACACGAGTTTCTGGAGAAGAGATAGTTGTATCATACAAACATCTGGCTAAAAACAAAACTGATTCAGATTTTGATCAAGATTCGTAGACTTGCACAGTCCCTCAGAGCGAACCTCTGGGTGCACCACACTAATATATTGTGTAAATATAAGAATCTATCACTGTGGGTTCTGTGCTTCAACTTTTGCAGAGACTTGATAAATTTAAACGTTAAAGTTGCCCCTATTTGACCTGGGAAGTGTAAAGTGCTTTACGAAAACTGGCAGGAAGTCGGTTTTTGAAAAAAAAATATCGTGTTTTTTGGGGGGGTAGTGAGCCAAAATTCTAAACGGCTGACCTGCCCAAAATTGAAAAAAAAAATAATAATCTGAAGTTTAGTCGTCCGAAAATATGTTTGATTGGTTTCCAAGAGGCTGAAAGACTTACACGATTTTTGATTTTTTTTGAATATTTATCATTTAGCATTGGTTCCCAAGGGAGCTTATTTCGTGTGGTGCATCCCGCCGATCCACTTTAGCCTGTCAATTTTGCGCCCTCTACCGGTGACTAATAAAAAACAGCGTCGCCAATCAAAATCACCCCTTTAGCAATCATTCTCCATACTTCTTCCCTGGCTAGCAGACTACATGTTTAGTTGATTTTTTTTTTACAATTTGAAGCTAAGGATTACAAGCACCTTAAACCATCTGGAATAAACTCGACCAACGAAACAGTTGCACGATGTCTAATGCTCCATGCAAACGTTGTACCACCATCATTTAGAAATAAGACTGTAGAGTTCCCTGACGTCTGATGTCACTAGTCCAGCAGTGAAAGCCTCCACCGAAAGAGTTGGCGAATCTCATGGATGCCTTGACGGTCTTGATCCCAAGCTTCTCGAACATCTTTATGGTGGGGATCTCATTGGCGTCTACCATGACGCGGCTTTCATCTAACATCAGGACGTTCATTGACAGCCAGTTGGATCCAAGCCACAACGGATGATCTGTAAAAATAGGAATATGAATATAATTTAGGTTCCCCGGGTCAAATTGCATAATTTAACGCAAAAAATGAGAAAGTTTCCATAATAATTAAGATCGGGTGGAGTTTGGACTTACAGAGAGATCATCATAACAAGAATACCATTGTGTACATTGATTAGTGTAATTTCGTATCATTTTCCTCGCATCAAGAACGGATCAATGACAGAAACATGGACAACATCAAAACAGATAGAGCTCAAAACGTTGTACAACAAAAAGAGCAATAGAAAGACTAATGCTTCACATGTCAATCAGAGACAGGGTCACGTACATTAATACAAAATATAGGAGTTCTGGACATCAAAAGGAGAATAAAACAGGTTTAATGGTTGTGGGCTGGACACACTGCCCGAAGAACGGATACTATGCACAGTGTGACTAGAGCAGCAACCAATGACAGGGGAATGGGAGAAGAGGCTGTCAAAGAGGAAGATGGAGGGATGACATTAGATCTTATGCTGGAACAGTATAGACATGATCAGCAAGGAATAGAGATGGATCTCGTGTTCATGTGGAGGGCTTCACCCTATACACTGGATGAGCACAGCCTAAATTCCTTAGACCAAGTACTGTACCAGGATTCTCATTCATTACCGAGACATATTAAGCATGCGTACTTGCGTTGTGCGTTAGGGCCTCGTAACACAAGGTACAGGCAACTTGGAGACAACCAACAACTGCTCGAGTAATTTTTCAAAAGATGTTTTACAGTCCCTAAGAAAAATATGTGAACCATCAAGTTGTAATGCCCTTTTTCTTGGAGATTTCCTGGATCTGGTTGCTTTTACTTTGCCTCGTGTGTCATTTCCCTTGTACGAGGCAATTTTGGGCCATGTCACACGAGACAAATTGAAGGCATTCAGTTTGAGCAAATGTATGTTTCCTGGATGGGGATATTGAGTTTACAGCTAAATCATAGTCTATTGTGCTAATGAAGTGTTTCTTTTGTATGCAGTGCGGTTGGTTGCCTCCAAGCTGCCTGAAAAAATCGCCCCTTTTGACAGGCCCCTAAACTACTATAACAACAATGGTGCAGAACTTCCCCCATTGGATTTATTTATGGCACTGCTGCCACCATGTTGTTTTACCCCATCAATGGAATAACAAAAGCTATGAAATAAGCATGACCTCCTTTTTGTCACATGTGAAGCATGCACCTTGTTAAGCTTTTGAACATATTATAGACTTTTATGAATGGTGGCAGAAACCAGTCCAACATAACGGTTTGGAAGTAAGTGCAAGGCTTGAGGAGTTTCTGTTTTTATTTCAGAAATTCTCTTGAAAATTCAACAAAAACTTGCGGCTCCTTATTATCCAGAACAACACTACAGAGTACGAAGACCCACAGAAGACAACATGTTTACGGTTTGTCATTATGCCACAGCCATCTTGTTTATTCTCACACTCACTTGAAGCCAGTTTGTGACAAAAATAGTCGCCTTAATGACATCTGAAAGAGATCCGATCAGTGTTATCATGTTGCCACAATAGTAATTTATTCTTGCTCCTGATGTGGAAATAGCATTTCTGAGTAGTATCTCTCATTCATTGAACATTACCAGACTGTCTTTTTCTTTAAACCTCGGTTTGGTGTACATTGATTTGAGTTGTATAAAAAAGATGGCAGTACAATAATAAATCGCTCCTGAGAATACTGAATACGAACGATTAAAGGTAGAGTCGTAGATTGGTAAATACTTTAAAAATGAATGATCATATTATAAACTATTTGAGGAAAGAATTTACTATTTTGGTTCGGGAAATTTGTTCATCCCAAAACATTTCTCAGATTTCTGAGAGTTGGTGTCCGTTCTCTAATGCTACGGTGGTTGGTACCCGCTGCCACCTTGCTAAACGTGGATGGATTCTATACGCCCTTGTGAAAATACCGTGACAAGTCTCAGCAAGTAGACACTGTATTCAGCTGAAACTTTCCATGTAATTTTGGTTGTAAATTTCTTTATTTCTGTGCCTATAAATCAGCATTACGGTTGACAAAAAAAACTCTATGAACCGACCTTTCAGGTTTTGGGCTGTCGATTGTAATAAAGGTGGGAGATGATCATGGGAACTTAGTCTAACCATACCATTGGGCATGATGGGTTGTGCTGTCTCAACAACATCCCATCCAGCCTTCTTAAAGATGTCTATTTGGCGGCATCCTCGCTCCGGGTTGACCAATATCAGGCCAGGACGGAGGATGGAGAAGGTTGCGTCGATGTGCATTGGGCGAGGGTCATCAAAAGTGAGTTCATGAATAGTGTAGTCCTCTCCGAGATGACTTCTCATCCATTCGATACCAAATCGATTGGTCACCTAGAGAGGTTGCATTAGTAAAAAAAAGTTGATTTAGAGTCTGGTTGAATTCTTTAAGTGGCAATATGTCTTCAGATTGGGCGCTTCGGGCTAAAAAGTATACACAGCCTTTTAAGGAAATATGGTCACAAAATCCATGTCTATTTTTAAAGAGCGTCTCCAAGTTAAATTTGATTTTTGTGATACACCTATTTTCCAAATGACAGAGTAACGGGGTGGGACGCCTTACGTTACCGTCGGATTTGGCACTTCGCTCTACAGAAGAGTTTGTTTTAAAATGAATATGGTTGGAAAGATATCTTAAAAGTAGAATATAATCACTTATATATTCCTTAAAATTGGATGGTTTTGGTATCATTTTATGACAGAAAACGGTCTACTATTTTGTAGAAGCAAATTAACTTTTTACTCCACAAAATGGCAGACTTTTTGTTCCGCTGGTGGTATTTTTTCAAGAGGCAAATTCATGTTTTGTTTAATCACCACTAGTTACAAAATGCTGTAGGTTTTTATGTGGATAAACAACTCTTTAACAAATTATCAAGTTTAATTCCAAACAGCAACCTGATGATGGCATTGTGCTTCTATACAATTTTGTTCCCACGGGGCAATCTACAGGCAACCAGTTCAAGGCAGTTGCTAATAAGAAAATTCGCGTTTACATTTCTGTTTTCTCATTTTTTTTCCTGTGGATAGTGAGTTAAAGTCATCAAGAATCTCTTCCGCTGCCGAAGTGTGCCTTGAAAATGCAGTGCAGTTGGTTGATTTCAGGATGCCTGTAAAAGATGTCCCTGTGTAAAATTGTCTTTAAGCCTCTAATCGGGTTGTTATGCTGCGTATTATAGATCTTGTAAAACTCACGTCACAGTTCGTACATGTGCTTTTCCCCAGTAATTGATTGCTTTTTGTGTTTTAAACAAATGTCATTGCAAAATGTTTATCTATTGTTCGGATTTTTAGATGTTTCCGGAATTCACTGTAGATAGCAGGAAATATGTTGACTTTGCTATTCGGCTTTGGGGGGATCCTTCGAGATCTTAGTCTTGTGGGGTTGGCTTTTTAAAAATGTTCAACCCCTGCCTCCTGCTGTTATTTCTAAGGGTGTTTAAATGAGTAATTTGTTTCTGTCATGTTTTGACACTGTTTTTGTTATAATGTTTTACTGTTGTGAGAGTTTTAAAGCTACTTGTGTGCATTCCCAATGTTAGTTATAAATCTATTTTTATCCTTGGCAGGGGGCTGGTGGTATAGGCCCCTACACATCTTTCGGTGACAGTTTTTTAAACTATTGTATATCCTTGACTGCCCATGTTCAACTTTTATTACTGTGTGACCAAAGATTTGTCCCCCCAAAATAGGAAAACAAAATAAGGAAACGAAATAAATCGCTATCTTGGTGAGAACGTCTTAATAACAAAAGTGCCCAAGGTTTGATGTTTAATCACAAATACTTGACAGAGTCGAGCGGGAACTTTGTTATCAACGACTATCGTCCAATGATCTGCCTCCTTTTACCTCAGTGAGGGCGCTGTTCGATAGTGTGACGCAGAGCTGTGTATTGAGAGAGTTGCGACATGGAGGGGCCAGTTTTCTTTGGTCACGTGGTTGCTGGACGCCATGCTGTCTCCAAATGCAGCACAACCCAATGGGCAGACTAGTCTAGCACCCCGTTTCTTGGGGAACAAAATGGCTTCTAATCGCGAGTTGTCGTAACTCTCCCAATATACGGCTCTGGTGTGACGTCTTATGCAAGGGGTACACAAATACACACCTGGCTTCTCTGTACAAAGATATCCCTGCCAGCTCGCATGAAGTCAGCCGCGTCAAAACACGGCTCGAACTCGGTGGTGAAATGGCGACCATTTCGGTGTTGCTCAGTACGTTCAGCAGATGACAACATAACAACATCCTAAATAAGACAAAGAAACAAAAACATTTTTTACAAAACTTATCAAACTTTAATTGATATTGTAATCTTGGGTGTGATCCCTGGATATACGGCAGTGGGTTGAATGGCTTCTGACTGGCACCCCCTAGAAAAGATATTGCAAAACAAGGAGACCGCCACAATTTGTTAGGACTATAGATAGCTCAGTTGGTAGAGCGCTGGCCAGATAATCAAGAGGTCGCAGGTTCAAATCGTGCTCTAGATAATTGGTCTTTGTCCATTCTTAGCAGAGTCTTTCTCGATCGCTAAAAACAAAAAGATCGGCTAAGGTCGAAACGTCAGGACACCGACTAATTTTTTGAAAACTTCTGAAAGATTACAAACCTTGAGCCGATTCCAAGGTTGATCTTCTGTCTATCAATCTTGTACTAAAGTGTGATGTCACAATACAAATGACTATGGTGATATTGACAAACCATCTTAAGAGGAATCTTAGCGCTTTGTGAAATCGAACATGGGTAACAAACAATGTTGTACTTTATTATAACCAAGAATTGAACAAAATTAACGAATTGTCAGCGACTCACCTCGTTGTACAGTTCATCAGACATAAGAGGCTTCGGTGGTGTGGTCCATTTAGCCCCAGCTTTGAAGTACTCCTTAATGAGTTCACGATAGCATCGATACTCGAAGAATCGAGAAC
>JAUELU010109014.1:0-10606 GCA_032357145.1 Evasterias troschelii | reverse complement strand
CCCCCCCCCCCCCCCCCCCCCCCCCCCCCCCCCCCCCCCCCCCCCCCCCCCCCCCCCCCCCCCCAAGCAGTCTCTATTCCACATAGTCTATCTGTACGGTATGTTTCTGTAACTGTGAATGACCGTGTAGTCTTCCCTTTAAAAGCATGCATACGTTCGTGTTAGCCATGGCTTGGTGCATTAACACCGAAGGACAGAGAGCGTTTCTTAAGACTCTCTGCTTCTCACGGAAGGGAGTTAAGACCGATATCGCTTTACGACTGCACTTGAACTTATTACACTCAAAGATAGCTACGACATCCGTCACGTGACCACTTGAACCGAACAAGAAGGTGAGTCTTATTTCCTGGTTTAGTTATAACACGTCTCGTTGAAACAGACGATGTTTTGTATTCTTAGATATAACATAAGGGTTGTTTTTAAAGATGCCCTGTCATAGCAACTTCCCAGACAGACTTGCTCGCAACAAACCTTTAATTTAGCTGCATCGATTAGTAATTATGAACTAATTTCATTATAAACCACGCTCACTTTACGACTAATTCCAATGGCTATAAATCAGAAGCCCATAGAAATTGCACTTCAGTTCGTTTTTCTTTTAGAAATCAAGCAAGAAACTTGCCATTTGCAGCAATTGCTAGAGGAAAACAAAATAGTGATTTTCTTTTAAAATGTGAATTTCTGTCTTGAATGTGTTTTTTGGTTAATCAGTGATTAATGAAACAACCTACGTCATCTTGCAGCCGGAAGTTGGAAAGGAAGCCCATGAGTTACGACCAATGGCGCGAAAGTCACGTGGAACAGGGCTTCCCGCCACGTTATCACCTTTTCTTTGGTTTAAATAATTCACCCCACGAAAGAGTTAGACTTGACCCAAGTCAGGCTATCGTCCTTGTTTATAGTCTCAAAAAACAGTCTGAAAATTTGTAAATGAAAGAGCTTAAGGACACAAAAACCTTTATGAGACTATTCTGTGCTTTAGGAGACTAGTCAATCGGAAGAAGGTGCACAAAAAAACCAAACAAATTACTGCATATTATTCATTCTTCTATTAGTTGTATACTGTTAAAGTACACTAATCTTCAGATGAAAGGACAGAGAAAGATTTCGAGTTTTGACTCTTATATTATTTTCCAAAAACTGCATCTTTAAAATATGACTCCCGGTTTAAACGAAACATGAGACGGCGTGACCCAGATTCATGACGTCATCATATTGTTGTAAACACTTTGCTAGATTGCTTTTAAAGGATTCTGATATATTTTATCCAACATACATCTTGTTTAGCTTTAGGTAAGGTTTTTGCAGTGAAGTAGGCAAACATTGTGTGAATGTAGTTAGTTGATGTTTGCTTATAAGGAACACATATAATATGTAATACCTTAATAGTGAAACTATAGGCCTACAGGTAAGTATTTTAATATTTTTAATACACAAAGATAACAACAAACTATGAATAAATAATAAAACTTCGACAATGCGGACATAATGCTCGTCTGTTTGAATGCCGATATTGTGCGTTTCAACATCAGAATTTTCTCAGAATTGTAACAAGTGTCCATTATGACTGTATGCATAAAACAGTTACAACTATGTTTTACAGAACTGCTTGAAAGTTTTAAATCAACATAAATACATAGTACAAAAAGCCAGCAAGTGAATGGATTCTGGAAATTTGAAGGGTTGATCAATCTATTCTCAGAACTCACATTATTTGTTTGTCACCTACAGACTAATTTCCTACTTGGACCCAATACCACACTTTGCAAGAACGTAAAACCAAATTTCCACTTTAGAAAAAAACACACCAACACTTCACTGCAATATTGCATCTATATTTTACATGTCCACAGCGTGGGTTAATGGTATGTACATATTATCAGTACGTGACCGTGTAATGCTATACATCATTTGGTACTTGTGGTTTATTTGGTAATAATATCGCTACTTATATTCTGTGCAAGGACATGGCATCCTGAAGATAGGAACGTTGTAGTTTGATATGTGTTTTAAAAAACAAAATAGTCACAGATATTCTATTATAATTATTTTCGTTCCCTCTATTCCACATGTGCACGGGGTCTATGTATAAGATATAAATAGATTCCTTGCACAGTGCCAGGCCATCATTGAGGACAAACGCGCCACGCGCAACTCTCAGCCAACGATAAGTCTTCGCTCGTTCCCAGCGGGCCTATCCATTTACCGCTGGGATGGGCTAATCAGCTTGCACAGATTCTTGTTCAGGAAGTACGGTGTGCGTGCAATGTAAGTGTGATGCATGATGGGACTGAGCATTAACTAATGAGCGTACTTGATACGTTTGCCCATCCCAGCGCCTTTGGTTTTAAGGCAAGGCGCTGGGGACGAGCGAATGATAAGTCTTCATTGATTGATCTCCGTGAGGGCGCTGTTTTAGGCTTGTGACTTCGCAGTAGGTGCAGTGTTTTGGTTTCCGCATGAAATTTTAAATCTTGTTTTTTGGCAAAGCTCAGTATCTTAAAACTATGATAAAAATAACAAGTCACTGAGAATAAAATGTTTACAATATTTTGAGACTCTTGCTTTAGTCCTCTTTGGGCGTGCTTTGGTCCTACAGAAATAGTTAGCTATTTAGGTCTTTTTTATAAGACCGTACTAATGTAGTTTTCAGGCAATAACTTTAAAGACCGTAAATCAAAACAGACTTCGCCAAACAATCACCAATTTGTGAATATATTAGGCCATTAAACACAACAAGACACGTTTGGTCTGAAGTAGAACACCCACTAAATAAAACGGCTTGATTATGAATCCTATGTTTGTAGCCGGGGTTTGAACTTAAACGGTAATTGCCAAGGGTTCTGACAAAGCTGGAACTTCAAATTATTTCACAGGATCGTATGAACTTTGGCCGACATTTATCGATCCAGCTATGGAACGGAGAATCAACGACTCAGGGGGTTATACCGGGAAACCACGCGCTGTGTAAACCCCAAGGCCAAGACCGCCACGGTCCTAATCAGCAGTTTCACTGAAATTACAAACGGGCTTGTTATGTTGCGGCACGAATGATGTTGCCAAATTCAAAGGGTCGATTGAGGAGTCGTGGTCCTTGACGTCTGTATAGTGGCATAGCTACAGGTGTTTTTAAGGGTGTAAAGTAGGGCGCCATGCGATTTTTAGAGATGAATATTCAGTGTTACGTTTTTAAATGACATTTACTGAGGGCGAAAAGTTTCTGGACGCACAAACTTGCCAAAATGGAAAAAGGTTTGCATGGTGAATCACCGTTAAAAATTATAATAGGCCTAACAGAGAAGTGACCGTTTGTTTTCCTCTTTTTTATCAATATTTTGGGGTTGGGTTTTATTGTAACCATCGCCAATCCAACTGCAGAGGGAGGGCGTATGTTCACCATTATTTAATTTCTTTTAATTTGTTCTTGTTGTGAAGCCAAGGACTCTCAGAAAAGCAAACTTAATCACTATACTAGCCAAGAACCCAATGGAGAGAAGACAAGGAAGGAAGTTTCAGGTTTAGATGTGGGAGGAAAACCATAAAAAATTATTCAAGGGAAAACCCACGCGATCTACGAAGTGCCCCGGTGGGATTCAAACCGGTGCCCTAGAGGTGGAAAGTGAGGAAGGATACTTTTACGCCAAACCGTAAATCATTTGAATTTGTTGAAGTAAACCATACATCAGTATCCACAATCAAAGTCAAAATAAAATAAGTAAAAGACAACAACTATATAATCAATCATTGTATGTGACGTCACAAACACACCGTGTTCGGGCTCCCGAACACACACAAAATATAACCACAAAACTTTTGTCAGAAATTTTACTTTATGAAAAAATAAATAAAAAAATATACTTGCATTATACGAAAGCTAGGATAAATTGTTTCATTTTTTTTTAACTAAGAAGTTTCCCCAGAGGAAACCACACTGTTTTGTTGATTTTACAAGTATTGAAGAAAAGGCCGCAAATAATTTGACACGTCCCTTCGGTACAAAAAGCTTCACCTTATCTCCCAGAAGGGAATAATAAAATAACCTCGAACGAAACGGATCAGATATTTTGGGGGACAAGAACTTCCGTATGTGGAGCAATTTACTGGGAACCTGGCAGCCAGATGACATGCAGATGGCATGGATCGATACAGCTTGCCTTGAAGGGACCGACGAATCTGAATTGCTAACGTGAGCTCCGGCGGAGCAGGCGGGCACCACACGCTTAGAGACCGTAGGCCTTTGTCGCCCGGCCTGCTTGTGAAAATGTCCCCCCAAATTACCATGACTTGGGTTTGTGAGTAATGCTAAATTGGTTTGGTCATCTTACAAGAAGGTGGGTGACCTGGTTTAAAAGGCTTGTAAAATGCGGTTGCAAAGGAATATCGTAAAGGTATACTGCAAACACGAGGGTGTGAACATTGACAACGTGGTGTTGCCGTATCATAAATATACCGAAAAACGAATCAAAATTTACACCAATGGGTGTTATAACAACAACAATTTATACAAAAACAATTACATTGGTAAGCCTTTCTCAGGTTCAAATTTGTTGGTGAAAAATTATCTTTCTCTAAAACTACATTTACTTCAAAGGTGTCGTTTCTAACAATGATGTATAATATCAACAGCTCTCCAGCGCTCATTACCAAATACGTTTCTATTGTCATCAACTTGTGGAGTGATTACCAAAAAAAAGTACATCCGGGTATGATGTGACGTGACAGTTCCCCTCAATCAGCTCCCCTTAAAGACCCTAAGTCGACCCTTGTGGCACCATTTAGAACATTCTAAACGAACAGGTGCAAACACAAATGTGTTGTGTTATTTAAACCACTAAAACAATACTTAAAACATTGACCATACGTCAATATTATTAAGCCTAACAAGTATTGGTCAAGTTCCCCGTATGCACCAAGTCAGTATTCAGTAACCTGATTTAAAGAAAGTATGGGGCCAGACTATTACTTCTTGCTGAATTCAATGATTTGATGTGAAGAATACCGTAGAAGGCTGCACTACATGATCAACATCAATTGAAATTCTAGACCGTAGAAGTCCCCAAATCCCCACAGAAAAATAAACAACGGCCCAGCGACAACTGTCACTTCTAGCGTGAAGCGTTTGGTATTAAATTTCTGTCACGCGCTTCAAAATTGACCACGTAATAGTTACAATAATGCAAACCCACGCAACTACTTCAACGAGTGAAAAGGAATGATCCTAATGCAATAATAATAATGAGTTTATGCAGCTCACGTACACCCACTGGATATATGCGTCGTTTGCGCTTGTCCCAGGGGGAGTCTAATTACCATCGATAAAAGCCTAATTACTGAGAATCTTTTAAAATGGTTGATAGAATAATTGTTATGCTAAGGAATTTAATCAAAGTAGGTTATTGGAGTTGAATTTGAGTCTGTCTAAAGAATTTTAGTTATCCTGTCTAGTGAAGCACGAAATGCTATGGAAAACTTTTGTTGTTGATGTTGTTTGTTGTTTGTTGTTCTAAAGATTAAAGATTATTTAAATTACATTCAGTTATTCTAAGATGGAAGCGTTTCCTTGCAGGACAGTCGAAGACAGGGACTGAGTCGAACACAACAAAATAATAAGTCAACAAATTCAGTGATCAATAATCAAATTAGTTCTGACGTCAGTCTTGACGTCATTAATGATGAGACCTCATTTATCTCTAAAAACATTCTATAGCTGTGTTTGTTGTTGTGGTCCCGTTGGTTCCCGTGAGATCATTCACTATTAATGATGATTGCGGAACTGAGGTTTCGCATCGATTACATCTAGCCGACTTTTGAATAACTTATGTTTGCAATGTGGGTCTGCGCGGTCCGGAATACGACTCCGTCGTGGCCTAGAGCTTCCTGATCATTCAGGTCATTCTGACACCCTCCCGGTGTTTCTGACAATATTTCAAGTCATTCTGACCCTAGTCCAAATCATTCTGCAAACTGTAATTTTAGATCGCTCTAAAATGTAAATGTTTACTTCGAATTAAACCAATAATGGTTTCGCTCAAACCTGAAATTGTACTTTTAACGTTAAACCACAGTAGTTAAACTAAAGGTTTACTTAAACGTTTAACCATTAGTGGTTTAAACAAATGTGGTTCATAAATCATTGTTAAACCACAAGTACTTTGAGTAAGGTTTACTTCAAGTTAAACCCCGGCAGTTAAACCAATCATCTACGTTAACGTTTAACCACTATAGTGGGTCAATTAAACTAATGTGTTTCAATCAATGTTAAACCACAAGTAGGGCCTACTTACTTCAAATTAAACCACAGCATTAAATATGTTATACTTCAGCGTTTAAGCATTAGTGGTTCAAATAAACCAATGTGTTTCAACCATTGTTAAGTCATTAGTATTTGAACTAAAGGTTTATTTTGCTGTTAAACCATAGTTGTTAATCTAGCAATTTTGACACAACACGTACTTTCCCGCTCACGTCTTTCAAGAAAATGCTGGCAGCAAAATGAAACCGTGAAAACATGGTATGAGATCAGCCTAAGCAATTCAGGCAATAAATGTTATTATTATAATTTAATTTTTAAAGATCAAAGGCTGAGTTGTATTTCAAAGGTATAGGCCCTCCACAGCAAACAAATAAGTAATAATAAATAAATAAAAATACAAACATCTCAGAAATACAATTGCAACTATAACTAAGTGCTTTACAAGGCTATAAACTACACCGGGGATTAAGAAACAAACATTCTAAGAATAATGAGAATTTCGAGTGGAATTCGAATGGAAACAAGACATTTGGATACAAATGTCTTCCATGGATGGGTATTACATTCAGTGGAATGGCCATTTCCAGGGTAAAACGTTGGCGAGTTTTAATCTTCGAGGACGATCAAATAATGACTAGACAAGAAACACGATGATTCGGTTTAAGACCTGCAGTATTAAATGTCATGGTGCGACCCTGTGAGTTCTTTTGTGAGGACGTAGGTTGCAAAAAAATGTAAGCCTTCAAAAATCAAATGAAGTGTACACATATTTATTTATTTATTTTGTTTACATAATATTTTGTGAACAATAATGATTCAGTTTTATTGTGACAATCACAGGCATAATATGAAAGCTTAGAATCAGTAACTTATGTGAGTTTATAAATTATTGGATTTTCAAGCACTTGAAAAAATAATTGTTTTGGGTTTTGATTTTGGATTTTTTAAGTAATCTTAAGATTTATTTTGCTTATGCGTTTTGCACATTTTGGATGATAAATTGTTCATAGGGTTTCAAATAGAGTAGAACGGTGTGGTTCGTTCAAGCTATGACCTTTTATAATGGTTATGGACCGGGATAAGAAGAACCGTTTACATCGACATAGAGTGATGGTAATACCCGAAGGATCAAACCCACCACAAGGTGGCGCTATAACAGTAAAGAAGACCAGCATTTTGTTGTTGAAGAATTTGAAATGTTTTCTGTTTCTACACGAAGTGATCGAACAAATTGAACACTCATCACAATAACAACATAGTGGTTTGGGTGGTATTGTATAGGCTGCTCATTATAATTTACTTGCAAGACAAAGTAAGCTGGGTTGGCGTCAAGTTGACCCGGTAATAGCAAAATGAACATTTTGTACCGTACGGTCACACTTTACGACATTTTACTCTCAGGCCTAGAATTTCATGTTTGAGAATGAGAGGGCAATGCAATTTTCATTTTCAAAGGTACCTCTATTGCAGAATCTTAAAGTTTAGGGGAAACTTTTGAAGGGGCCACCAAGCCAAGGGCAACAGTGGTTCACATGCTACTACTACTACGTGCCTACACAAGCCTGCTGCAGACGAAGTTGGTCACGAAACGATAACATTTTGACACATTTTCCAATTTCTCTACAAAAAAAAACATAAAGTTTTCTACCTTACACTGAAGTTCAATCGTCTCTGCTCTTTGCTGCATCTACAGTCTGTCGTATTCCCTCATTTCAGCTAGTAATTCACTCAGAAATTCACGGGTAAAATGTCCGTATCCATGTGTCCACAGAATTTTTCGTCCATTTGTTGTGTGTTTGAACACACAAAATGGCGCCGTGTTGTGCTTTACCCACCAAACAATGTTAACAATTTCACGCACGACGAAAGTTGTTTTGTTACACAACAGTGAAGTTTGAAACAGGTGTTCGCAGTGCGCCATCAACGTTCAAACACTTAAAATAATTATGCACCGGGGGAAATAACTAATATTATTTTGGTTTGTATTTAAAACTCCTCTATACAGTAAAGCTTGTGTCACAACGATGTGAGATTGAACTGAATGTTTCAAATAAACTTTGCCTTTTGCTACGGAGTGGCAGAAACAAAATATTCATATATAATTTTGTTTTATCAACAAGTTGGCTCGCTTTATGAAACAAAACTAATTATATCAAAACAGGAAAATCGGTACCGAAAGAAAGACAAACAAAATCACATGTATGTGGACATTTCAAATGATTTATTGTTTATATTACAACATGAAACCAACGAGTGTCCATAGTAACACAATGATAATGATAATTTGGGTTACTTGGAAAAAACAGTAGTTTATAATATTATTAATAATAAGACTAGGCTATATGATGAACAGTCACACACGGATTACAGGGCGTGCCTTGCAGTGGTAGGCATAAGAGTAAAAATATAAATGTTCCAAGATTTTTTCACAACTTACATGGTATAAAGATTGTCATTGTGGAAAACTCCGTTTGAAATACTTTTGCTTGAAATGCAACAGTTTTTGAGAAATGGGTAAAACAATTAGTTTTGATCTTTAAGTCGAAACTCAGTGTTTATAAAACAATGAAGTCATTTTAGGTTTTCACACTTTTTTCTCTTGACTCCAATGACCGATTGAGTTTAAACTTCTGAATCACAGGTTTGTTATTTTGTGTATATATTGCGTCACATCAAGTGTGGATACTGCTCTTTGAAATTACCAAAATGTGAGACTTGTGCTTAAAAGACAACAGTAAATCCAATACGAACAGCGAGAAAACACGATTGTGAGTGGACGACTCATTGCAGTGACGTCAGACGCGGCTACTGTCCGCCATCGTGACGTAACCAATGGTTACCGGGTGCTGACGTCAGGTGGGCATTGTCAAGATCGTTTTAATTATTAGAAATTATACAAAATGCATTCCAAAATTTATTCAAAATTTATTATTAAAAACTGTGCAGCAATCATGTCTTTGTCAATAGGCTAGTATTTTTTTAAAAGTTACAAAGAGTGATATTCACAAATTGAACTTTGACCCCACTAAGAGATCAAGGCAAGGTCATATTCTGCTGCCACCAGCGTCCAAATGGCCCAATATGGCTCTGTTGGATTATCACACATAACACTATAAAGCAACACAATCTCCTCCGATTAAAATATATAAATCCATTTAAAAAAAAACATTTGAGCAAACTATGATAATATATAATCATGAATAACAATCGAGCTGACCAGGGCCTGGGTCAAGTTACATAGATTCTGGGATTTGACCCTAAAATGAGTCACGCTAATTAGTATTATCACCCGAACATGATACCGTCATTCCGAGACACAAATCTGAGTGTATCGTTGTTATAACCGAACTAAGAAACACAAACAATCCTAAACCCACCTTAAAAGATCAACCAAAACACAGATTAGATAAAAACAAATATTAAAAAAGCATGCTAAGGTTAAATGTCGAATACAAAACACAGGATAGTAACACATAAATAAGACATGAATACATAAAATACAGCAAGATTATAATAATTGTATCTTCAGAATGCTACCATTACTGAACATTTAAAAACACAGGAAAAAGTTAAATCTCAAACAACTGAAGACGTTTATTTTTAAGTCCTTTGATACCCCCCACCCCAACAAGAGTCACAACAAAGCTTCGGTAGCTTCACAACTATTTCAATATGCCAACTCTTTTTGCAATATCTTTTTGCATAAATTGTTGGGCACTACAGCCACGGGGATCTTAAAAGTAATAAAGCTGGTGGTACGTCCTTACTTTTCGGATGAGCTTTAGATGATTATGTTTCAAAGAATCAGAAAGTTTATTTTGAGTTTTTTGTTTAGTCTCTATCCCGTTTCTGCACACTATCATACAGATTCAGTTAAATGGAGAACATATAAAAAGTGTTTTTCAGAGACAATTTCTTGCAGCAAATTTAAAAGATGTTCTTGATGGAATTTTTTTCGCGGTGAAACCAAACACCAACTCGAGCAGCTTTTCAGTTGTCATGTGATCACTACACAACCTATTTAGACTGGTGCATCGGCCATTCCGGACTTCACTCTGTAGTGTTCAGCAGCTTTCTTCTCATTCATTGGGACTTCATGGTACTCGACCTCCTGTAAGGTATGAAAGGGTTCAACATGTCAGAGTTCACATAGTTTAATGGATAGACGGTTAGTTACAGAGCCGGGTTAAGCTACTTTCCTTTCTTTAATGGAAGAGGTGTTTTAAAGGCATCGTATGTTTGGTTATTACCCAAAACAATTAGCTTTAAAACTTACTTGGTAACGAGCAACGGAGAGCTGTTGATAGTATAAACATTGTAGGAAACGACTCCCTCTGAAGTAACGTAGTTTTT
>JAUELU010108953.1:0-10615 GCA_032357145.1 Evasterias troschelii | reverse complement strand
GAGAAGCAGTTATAGCAAAGTGTCTTGCTCAAGGACACAAGCGTCATGACCGGGACTCGAACCCACACCCCGATGACATGAATCTGATGCTCTTAACCACTCGGCCATGACGCTCCGGGACGCTTGTCAGGTGTGATAAATTGCTACCGGGTATTATTAATATTATCTAAACAGAACCCTCCCACTCATTGGTAATATGTTCCAGTAAGTTGACCAACCATTTCAAATCATTCAACTGCATCGATTGCTTAAGGCCATCCAGTGCCCAGTACAACCATCCTTCCTCCATGGTACAACTGTGCACAGAACAAACTTGTATGGTGTACATGTAGCTATGCATTCGCTATAGCTTTGTGATGATTTCATGGCAAAGTTTTTCCAATTCAAAACCACAGTGGATGATATTAAATGGTAAGACAGTAGGGGGTTTTAAGAGGGGGGGGGGGAGGGGCAAGGTCAAATTCAGTTTTGAGATGCACTCGATTTCCACTGGCTAGGTTCCTTATGAATATGGAGGGGGGGGGGATATAATTCAATATCTCACACACTGATGGACAAAGTGATGCCTCATACACCTGTATGAAAATAGATCATTGCTTTCTCAGCTAAGGGCCTGATTTCATAAAGCCTGGTAAGCACAGAAATATCTTGCTAGCCAAAACAGGTAACCGGCCAAAATTTTATAAAGTTTACATTATTGCCACTTGCTTCAAACTCCTTTTTTTTTTTTGAGCAAAGAAATTTGCTAAGCTGGAGCAGCTTTATGCTAGGCCCAATTTCATAAAGCTGCTTTTAAGCACAAAAAGTAGCTAAGCACCACAAAACAATGCTTACCAGTTTAAGGTTACCAGCCAAACTACCATGTCACATGTTCAATTTGTGACTGGTATCCTGCTCATTTATGCGTAGTCAGACAATTGTTAAGCAACATTGTCTGCTTAAACAGCTCTATGAAATTGAGCCCAGGGCGGTTCATTTGTTCTTCCTGGCTACCACCAACATTAAAGGATTACGTAAATGTTCTTCTTTCTAGTCCTGGAACAACGTGGACTACACTGTATTAAGACAGGACAGACTGATAACAAAGCAACAGTACATAATATTGGTTATTTAAATATTTTTCAAATTAAAAATTAAAGTGGCACAGTTATCATGATCATAGCAGGCCTCTGTGGCTGTACATGGAATTATGAAACGTCACCTACTGAACACATGCAATGCTGGCTGTCATATCTAAAAGGGCGACATGATTACTATATTGTGATGTGATGGCGCCAGGATGGCACCCACCCCCCCCCCCCCATACAGTAACTGGGTTAGAGTTCACAATTTCATGTATGTAAGAGTTCAAAACTCCGTTTTGATTTTAAGTTTATCCACCCACCATTTCGAAAAGTAGTAAACAATTTTAAACACATGTTTGGATAATTGGCACTGGATCAAGTTTACAAAAGGTAAGGTTTCAGTTTTTGTTGTGATGTAAATCTATTTCTTTTTTAAGACTGATTATAAACAGTAATGCTTCATATGCCCTCAGGCTGGAAGCATCTGCTGCATATTCCACCCACACATGTCAGTTCGAAATCTGCTTACCGAAGACAAAAATACAATGAATGTAATCTCTCCATTATCAAATATCAGTATTCTCAAATCTTATCAGAGACTAAAAACACATGCCAAAAAAAGCCATCTGATATCCCAGGACGCTGTGTTATAGGAACTAAGCCAAACTGGGTCGCCTAATACTACTGTGTCAATTTCTTTAGGAGGTTGGTTTTAGGCCGATCATACCTTCGGTTTGGTGACATTTAGAATTTGATAAAATTGAGAAAATTTCTAAAACTTCTGCATCTAGGCAAATATTTTGTTGTCGCGAACATGAGATTAAAAACAATTTTCAACAATTGGTATTTTTGTTTGTTTGATTGTTTTGTTTTTTTATTTTATGTTTTATTAAAAGGCCAGTGATTCTAGCGTGCGGCCAGTACAATCAAGACCGGACAAGTCCATCCGTTTTGGGTGTTTCAACAATAACACCTCACTGTATATTAACAAAATTGTATTTAATGTTGACTTCTAATCCGATAAAATCTTTCCATTCTGTTATTAAGGGGCGAGGTACTTATAAGAACAAATGAGATAAATCTTCTCTCAGCTCTTGTTCAATTAAAAACAGTTTATCATAGGATAAACTGTGCAGAGCCAGATAAGGTTTTTTTTCTTCTCATTTTGATTCTGTAAACAAAATTCGGGTCCAGCAAAAATGTTCAAGTTCTGCAGTCTTGTGGATTGTTCGCCCAAATAGACTGTTTTGGGAGTAAGATTTGGTTCATGTCTGGTACACAGACTTACTTAGAGACAAGTTAAGCTTAAATTTGAATTCCACAGACTAAACAGACTGTTGCTATGTCACATGATTCAGGGCAATCTTTTGCAAAGCTAGGTAAGAAACGAAAACAAAACACACACAGTTTTGAATGAATGTGTATGGCACAATGGTACCAGGGTTTGCCCATCTGGAGGTTGCTATAGAAAAACTTGAACCAATTCAAATTTATTTTGGGATTGAACAAAGAAAAATTGACTGGAGCAGGACTTGAACCTGCGACGTACGGATTAACGTTTACTTTAATGTTTAACTGTTTCTTCATAAATTTTTAACAAGTATTTTTCAGGTACTATTTTTAACAAATGTACAGTGTGCTGAGATAATTGTTTGTGGTGCACTTAAAACAATAAATGATTGATTGATTGATAACGTGCCGGCGCTCCACCAACTGAGCTATCTAGTACAATGCTGGCGATCTCCCTATTTTGTCAATATCTTTGTTTTTGGTGAATTTAATCTAAGAGGTAAAATATGACTAAGAAAGTAATTGTACCAAATATTATTCAAATTAACTGGTTCCTTAGAGTCCTATTTTTGGCCTAGTTAGCTAAAATATGAAATATTCCCCATGGTCCTGAGAGGTGACAGAAAAGGAATATTAGCGGAGGGGTGGGGAACATATTAAAAAGAGAAAGTTAGCGATTACTTACAAATTAACGATAAAAGGGTGCTGGATGGAAGAAAGTATTGCCTTTTCACTTAAGACATGGTCCGTTTGCTTTAACCTAACAATGTCCGAAATTGCTAGAACCTTCAAAGCCATGTATTCCTTGGAGGTTTTGTCTTTGACGAGAATAACTCTCCCAAACGTCCCGGTGCCTGACAAGAAAACAACAACAAAAAATTAAAATTATTTTAATTGTTTTAATAATAATTTTGGGTTGAACAAAGAAAATTGACTGGAGAGGGAACTGAACCTACGACCTCTCTAGCGCTCTACCAACTAAGCTATCCAGCCCTAATGTTGGCAAACTTCTGACTGCAGCGTTCTTCCTTAACAGTGGTCCGCTGGCCAAATGCTTGTTTACGGTTCTGCCCAGGATTTGTTTAGTGCCCAGAAAATTTTTTTTCCTAGTACGGTCAAGTAAATTTCCTTTCGATCGTGCAAGGAGTGGTTACACACGTGCGCTCTGCAGCTGTGCCTTGTATGTAGGCCCTCAGTGCGGGCACGCCTTTACCGCCATGGGAAAACAATTTACAGCATCGACATGTATAGCATGGTGCTTACTCTGCAGTTCATTTCCGTTGTATTAAACGCTATAGAATAGGGTACGCACTGTAATGAAACTGGTATCATGTTTTTCCAAGCATAAAGCTACAGCGTGACTTGAAACCATTGCGAAATCAATGCGGGTTTCGTGCGTTGGATATAATGTACATCGTACAGGCAGGAGTGATGCTTGATCCTGGATCATTAAAATAGACTCAAATTATAGAAGTAGGCTACTTGAAACTTTGGATAACACTTTTTAATGGTAAATAATTTGTTTTACACGTTGGGGGGAAAAAAGGGAAAATGTGTGATGGTCGGAAAACGAAAATATTCTGCAAGTGCCGGTCGGGGAATCATGAGTGCCGATCGGGTTTTCCGGCACTGACCACCGTGGGCTAAAACACCTGAGCACCAGTCAAAATTTACTCCAAGTGGCTAACAGTTTTGAAAAGCATCCCTGCTTAATATGAAGTATGGACTAGGGAAAAAGGTGACGGACTGCTGAAAAGACAAGCCAACTCGTCCCTCTGGCTTGTCACTGAAAAAGTTATGGGCAAACCCTGCCCGTTGATTTCACAAAACTCTTCCTAACTTAGGACTAGTCCTAGGCAATGCTAAGAGATAGGACTAGTCTGAAGTTAAAAACCTCGAGATAGGATTAATCCTAGCGTTTCCTGAAACCGGCTGCAGGACTGGCACCCCACACAACCTTATTCTGGTAAGCAAAATTTGTTTGTGCTTAGCTACTTTTTGTGCTTAGCAGCTCTATGAAATTGGGCCCAGTATACTTGTTAATGTGAGAGTGTGTTATGTTTAGCCCTTAAGAAAGACTCTACTATTAACTACATTTTAGTATTTTTTGTAGCATTGGCTTCATACATTTATAGCACCAAAATGACCAAAGAATACAAATCAGACAAAGGAGAAATGAGGAATTAGGAATAGAGAAAAACATTAATTATTTATTGATATAATAATTATGGAAAAACTAAGAAAAAAAATGTATTACTGTTTATTTAAAATAGTCTATAGTCACTCTATTAGAGTCAAAAAACATTATTAATTATTGTAATCCTTCATGGGAAACCTGCACTCGATATCACAAAGCACTTAGTTTGGTCTTCAGATAAGGTGGCAGTATTACCATAGTGATTTGTATTGTGACATCACACTTTGTATGGCAATTAAGATTGATTCACAGTTAAGATCAATCTTAAGTCCTTGAGAAATTTGCCCGAGGCCATATACTTTGTTATTTTAAGACAGTAATCCATTTGTAAAGGGCACCTGTATGCAGGAAAACAAAGTTTGTACTGGAACATTTCAAGGGGCACCAAGGCAATGACCAGGGGAATTGAGGAGGCAATCGCGTCCACTCACCTCAGTAAAATATAATTCCAGGATAATTTTTATTTTATTAATATTTTTGTATATTTCTGGGTAATGAAACCAAGGATGCCTCATATTAAAGTAAACTTTTAAATCACAGTAACTTCCTGATGCCTGGGAAAACCTGTAAACAAGAATGCTTGCTACATGAATGTGAATCAGAAACACCTGGGTCTACCCCTTCTCTTCAAGGATAAGTGTTCTGGGTACTTTTACATGCACTACTAATCCTAGTAAATGCCCAATCCAAAGGACAAAGCAATACATGTATACGGTAAGCTTCTTGCTCAAGGACACAAGTGCCAAGACCAGGACTCAAACCCACACTCTGCTGAACAGAAACACCAGAGCTAGAATTAGGTGCTCTTATTAACCGCTCGGCCAAGACATGCCACTGGCTCTGCTTTTAAAGCAGAAAATATTGCCGAAAAATGTGCTGCTAAGCAAGAAAAAGTACCAGTCACCTTCCTCCATGATGTGACAAGAAGTTTTGGCTGGTAACCTTAATCTGGTAAGCATAATTTTGATGTCCTAATCTACCTTTTGGTGCTTTATAAGCAGCTCTATGAAATTGGGCCCTGGGAAATATGACAAACATGGCGGTAGTATTCTGTCAAAAGAAGCTTAAATAAATGACCTAATGACAAACTCAGCTATAGCAACATTAAAGAATGACAATCTCTGAAAACATAGGACCATGACAGGGATTAACATAAATCGAAACCTTGGCTTTTCAGAGCCAGTCACTTGAAAGAAAACAGATTAAGCATTAGGATAATCCCTATTGATACAGACAATTCGCCTTTGCAAATTGAGTCAAAGAGTACAAAGCCCTTTTAATCCGGCTGTAAACTGCACACTGTAATTAAGTACACATTTTCACAGGCTTGTTGAAGAACGTTGAAACCTCCACCTAGTTTTTTCTTTGACGTATATTTTGTTTGTTTAGACGATCTTCCCAACAAGGGAATTCAGCAAAGCTCCAACAAGGGGATATAAACGCCAATCTCTCTCATACAAACATTGGTTTAACGTCTATGATTATGAGTTGTACCAATGAATAAATTGTGATTCAATGACTAGACAACAATCCACCCGAGTGAAGGAACAAATCCAACATAAAATGTTGTGCTTCGTCTACAAGTGCCTAAATAATCTGGGCCCAGCATATTTAAAATGGTGCTTGGTTTTGTATACCCCAATTCATACAGATCTCTTGCATCAGCTGCTGAAAAAACATTCTCTTTTGTCGCCCCTAAACTTAGAAATAGTCTCCCTCGATCTCTGCGCTCTGCCGATTCACTTCACATTTTTAAGAAGCATCTGAAGTCGCACCTATTCCAACAATGAGTGGTTGTTTGGTTTCCTACTTTGCAATTTCGCATCATTGTTATGCCACGTATTTTGCTGTGTATCATCGCAAACCGCTGTGATCTTGATGAAATGGCGGTATATAAAACATTAATGTATGTATGTATGATTTGCCCGTGTTTTTTTTTCCTTCACTGAAGTTATTGGTGTAAGGGGCCATTCATAATAGTCAATGTTTAAAAATTTCGATTTTTTTTCGAAATTGTTTTGATTTACTTAACAATATAATGATTAATCTAAACACTGAAGAACAAAGTAATACCTCAAATGATGCAGATATTTTAGGTTAAAGGTCTCCAACATCAGTAGATTTCAATGGCCGTTCATGGCTTAAACAAGCAACTTCGTAATCGTAGTTTAATCAGAAATTAAATTGGCAAGCACATAAAACTTTGTACAATAGTTTTTAGTTTGATATGACCCTACCATTTACAAAAGACAATTAAACAAAGTGAAAAAAGGAATCATGTTCTTTCTTATTTTTATCAATTGTTAATTTTTTCCAATTATTTATGAAAACGAACTGAATTTTGATTTTCAGTTATTTCTTTTGACCCGCCCACCCACCCACAATTTCGGAAAAAAAAATCGAAATTTTAAAACATTGACTATTATGAATGGCCCCTAAGGGTAAAAACTTATTATAGACAACACTACTTATTCTTTGTCTTTGTGAAACAGCGGTAAGCCTGGCCGGATTCAAACCAACAACCTTGTTCATTGAAACTCCTGCAGTCTAACCACCCGACCACTTACACATTCTTAGGGTTAGCCCTCAACTTCTTAAGCGACTGTCCAGCAAGACCAGTTACATGTCCATGTAGCTTGTCATTGCACTAGTCTGTCACCTTTTTCATTTGTCAATGTATTCCAGGTGAAAAAGGGGAGTTGACGGAGTTCAGACAACTCGACCGGTGGACAACTCGACGGGTCGGACAACTCAACGGGTGAGACAACTCGACAGGTCGGACAAGTCGACGGGTCAGACAACTCAACAGTGAGACAGCTCAACGGATCGCCGAGACAACTCGATGGGTCAGACAACTCGACTCGAGTCTTCTGCCAGACGTCATGCGGATTTACCATCCACCCGTCGAGTTGTCTGATCAAAAGTCGAGCTGTCTGACGCTTGAACAGACTACCCGTCGAGTTGTTCGACCCGTCGAGTTGTCTGACCCGTCGAGTTGTCCAACCCGTTGAGTTGTCCACCGGTCGAGTTGTCTGACATCCGAAGTAGGGATGCTTTTCAAAACTGAACTAGACAACTTGGAGTGAATTTGGACTGGTCCTCATGTGTTCGTACATGTACGGTTTCAAGGCCACGCAATTTAGAGCATCGAATTCAAGTTCTGGTGGCTTAGTCATCAGGGTGTGGGTTCGATTCCCGGTCATGATGCTTGTGTCCTTGAGCAAGACACTTCGCTATAATTGCACTCTTCACCTAGGGGTATAAATGGGTACCTGTGAGGGTAGAGGTTGATATTGTGTATGAAAAAGCTTCGGAGCGCCATGGCAGCTCGGGCTGTATACTCCCCGGGGAGCTAAGAAAGATTAAAGGAATGTTATTGCCCCAATGAACAGGACACTAATGTAAAGCACATTGAGACGTTATTGTAAAGCGCATTGAGACGTTATTATAAAATGCGCTACATAAGAACTAGTTATAATTATTATTAATATTCATAACATTAACAGGCATTTATTTGGATTCTCATTTACCAAAGCTTTCAATTACGACGAGCAGAGCATACTGTTTGTAACGTCGAGACCACATCGGATCTTCTGAGAACCAACACTTCTCCCAAACAAGTTTTATACATGATGGTTGTACCCCCAAGTTTACAACTACAGTTTTTCTTATGACTGATTGACAATTATTTCACACTAACAGAGTATAGGTGCATACATTATAAAAATATAAATGTTCACAGATTCACACATAACATACATGGTACAAATATGGTCATGATGGGAAACTCTGTTTGAAATATTAAATGCTATAGCTTTTGAGAAATGAGTAAAACAAGTCAAAAACTTGATGTTTGAAAAAAATTAAAAACACTTAAGGTTTTCCCCCACTTTTTTCTGGTGATTGCAATGACCGTTTGAGCTTAAACTTTCACAGGTTTGTTGTGTCATGTATATGATGGGATACACCAAGTGAGGATACTGGTCTTTGACATTATGATATTACGTTGACTTGTACACAAGTAATGTGTTCACTGTATACATCCTGTCAGCGTGGAGGGGAAAGAGAGAAGCTTGGTGCTTTTGAGTTTTTCCCTATTGGACAGACAGAGCATTGAACAATGGACAGACAAAAACCTTAAAATACAACTAGACAAACTTTCACTTGTTAATGTTATGAGCGTTTTCGGAAAGAAGAACAAAAAAATTAAAAATCTCAACAAAAACAAAGGTGGTTTCGGCAGATAGCCGAAACCCCCCAAAATAAAATAACCGAAAAAAAACAGAGTACAGGATGATAGAAAAAACTAGATTATTTAAATGAAGGTTGATATGATAAGTTCATTACAAATACAAATAAGACAGATGGTGTTTTAGATCCACACTATGCAAAGCTTCAGACATGCACTTACTTTCAACATTTATTCTCAAAATTATTTACATGAACCAACTACAACAAAACTGTGTCAATAGACCTTTATCATGGTGCGGCCATTTTGATTTTCTCTCATTCAACTCAATGTAACCAAACTGAGGCTGGAAGGAGAAATAGTTTGGTTCCTGTTTGTACAATGAATATTATCATTCATTACTACTGTTGGATTCAGGGAACATGACTAAGATGGTGACAGCATGATATAAAGGTCTATTGGTTCAGATTTCAAAGGCTGGCCATTATGTTTTAAAAAAGCACCGGCTAATAAAACTAACATCCTATTTATTAAGAATAATCATCAAGGCCTGTGGCACAAAATAACACCAATAACTGATGACTTCCACTCACAAACAACTCTGTAATTGGACACATTTGTCACCCGACTCAACCAACTTGATAGAAAGCATGACCAACTTTCTCTGTTATAACCATAATGGTGTGTTGTCGTTGCCGTGGTGACAATTACACAGCCCTCAATACCCTGGGGAAACACAGCAGCGGGACGTTCGGGGAGGGTTTCTGTTATGGTATTGTGGAGTCAAGCGGACCAAACGACACACCAGACAAGATTTTAACAAGGGTTAAGGCTTTTGTTCACCTCTGGTGGTGGTTCTCTTTTATCTGAGGGCAATGAAGCAATTTTGGAATGGCAAAGGGGGGTGTGCAAACAGTGTACAAATATCAAGGAAATACTATAAGTATTTTTTGCTTCAACTTTGGGGGGATACAGTTAGACTTCGTGTATCAGGAATGTATGTTGTATAAGCAATTTTTATTTGGAAGTGACTTCGGCTCCAACTGTCCTTTTAAAAAGTTATTTAAAATTTGCAATACTTTGAAGATTTTGTAAAAACCACTTAGCTGTGTTTATGTCAAATCTAATGATTTATAGTTTTTAAATAAAGCAGACACAAACATGAAGAAACTACATGTATGTATTAGTCTTTACCGATTGATATAAAATTCCACAACTAGTTGAGCACAGTCCCTATGTTTATACAATGTTTTGAGTATTTATTTTCATTGAAACAGATTGGTGTTCTGCCTTTATTATTGAATTATTTTTGTCTTTCTGATTTAAAAGAGGGCCATTCAGAATATTTATCAATATTTAATTTTTCTTATTTTCTTTGTTTCAATTGCGTGCACCAAAGAAAATAACTAACTCGTACTATAAAGGGAGGGTATTATATACCTTGGTAGTAATACTCAAAAAATAAATGACCATAAAAACTTACTTGGTAAAAAGCACTGCAGTTGTTGAGAAACGATTCCCTTCTAAGGAATGTAGTTTTAGAGAAAGAGCTTCAAAACAGTTTCAATCTTAGAAACACTTTATGCATGAAACATTTCTCACAGTGTATTCCATTTTCGGATTATTCTTCCTGCGAGTACATAACCGCTCCAGTTTTTCAGCGTTATCTCAAAAGCGCTACCACCTTCTGCAATGAAATTTCTAACACTGGTTTGTTTTATTGTAGATGTCTACATTAACATAGGGTTAAAGACTCTGGACACTATTTGTAATTGTCAAAGACCAGTCTTCTTACTTGGTGTATCCCAACATGCATAAAATAACAAACCTGTGAAAATTTGAGCTCAATTGGTCGTCGAAGTTGCGAGATAATAA
>JAUELU010108931.1:0-10619 GCA_032357145.1 Evasterias troschelii | reverse complement strand
CCAACACCATTCAGTAACTCAACACCCAAACTATTGGACTCTGATTATGGTGGTATGCCTGATCCCATGTAAAGCATGATAAGTTTACTAGTGCAGTCCTCAGTCCAATAGAATCAAACAAAACATGGTGTTGGAGTTTGGTGGGCTAGAGGTAGTAAGGGTACGGGTAATGTGTTCCAACTTAGTATCGCTACATTCAAGCAAAATAACGCTTAGCATCAAACCTTACATACATATAACCAGTGATAATCGTTCATCACATGGCTGGTGATAAACCAGTTTCTGCTATAAGCGAAAACTTTAGATGTGCTAAGCAAATTTCAGCTCTTTTTATCGCAATCAGCCTTCATGTGTGTGTTTCTGACCAAATTTCTAAAAGCTTGGTGTATCGTTGTTGCCTTGGAACAAGTTGACAGTGCCTATATATATACAGGTAGTAAAGTGGGGTTGTGATAATGAAAAAAAGTAATTCAAGTAATGCAAGTATTTGAGATTTTGGGCAAAAAAGACTTGATTGATCTTTGTATAAATTTAAAAGGCTTAGAATATACAATTACCCACTCCACTTGTCTGCTACGGTACTTATTTTGTACCAGAGTGCATCCACGTTAGCACTGGGCTAGTACCCAGTGACCTGGGCCAGTTTTGAATGGGACAAGAGATTCATGTGTTTGAGGCAAGGGACTACGGAGCACCGGTGCCCATGGCATATGGAACACTGGTTGGTGCCAAGGGCTTGGGAAACACTGGTGCCTAGGAATTATAAGATATTGGAAGGTGTGTAGGCCCTACAGAACTCTGGTTTCAAGAGCAAACAGAACACTGGTGCCTAGGACCTATTGAACACTGGTGGTACTTAGGACCTATTGAACACTGGTGGTACTTAGGACCTATTGAACACTGGTGGTGCTTCGGCTTGGGCCCTACAGATTTCTGAACCTGGCCCTATGTGTAACATGACCTAGGCGTTGTTGAATATATGTAAAGCAGTGTGGTTAGAAGAAAAGTCAAATTGTGCAGAAAATAATATCTACATTAAACAAATTATATTGTATAAATAAATAGAGAGAGCGCTGGGTCTGGTTGTAAAATCTTCTGAAATGACAGAAGCATTGCTGTAATCCGCAAAAGGAACTGCTATGGTTCAAATGTGTTGTGAGAATAAATATTCAAGTGTAAAGCTTAGGAAATAATATTGCTAAAACCAAACTTGTATATATGATATCCCCCAACCCACCCACCACCTCAATTGGGTATATTTGTATCTCTCGATCGGGAACCAAAAGGTTTATATCAATGTATCAACCCAAATTGACGTCATCACCCTTTGGTTTAACTTTTAAAAAGCTGTTTTCATTATATTCGGGAAAGTTCAAAATTATTCACCAATGGTAAGTGGTAGTGAATTAAAAACTAATCATGAATAATAGTTTGGGTCCTGACATTAATTCACGTCCATTAGCCATGTACAAACAATTTGTGCATGTAATTCATGGATCGATTTGTGGATTGTTTATGTTTTTCGTTTTGAAACATCATCGATAATTCGGTCGGAAAAAACAATTCGTTAAAAAGTAATTTCTACAAAAATTGGGCAAGTGAGTTGGGAGTCCCTGTGTGTTAACTGTGATATCATTTTAAGCGACGTGTAACTTAAATGCATTTTGATAACCCCAAAATGGCAGACTATTGGCAAATCAGTAACCGTGTGTGATAGCAGTGAATAACTTGGTTTCAGGTTTTAAAAAATATATTACACGTGTTGCCGACATTACTTCAAAGTTTGCACAAATGTTTTGATGGAAATTTGTATTTAAAAAGTTTCGCTGAGTTTAGGGCTATGAAATAATTTTATTTTATGGACCAGGGTAGTGTTGCAAGTTTTCTCCTCACTAAAAGTTACTACTTAAAAGTTGGTCTGTTTAAAAGATGAAAACCAGAAGATGCAATAAACTTTTGGCTTTCCTCTGAAGTATTGTTTTACAAGAAGAATATAATATTGTTGTTATTTACCTTTTTGCATTTGACAAAACATTTTTTCGTTATAAAAACAAACTAGTTTTACCTCAATTTTATGATGTTGTTAAGTTAATTTATGTAATTATTTATTGTATTATGTAAATGCTACTAAGTATTTGGTGAAGTGCCTAGTGTTTCATTGTTGTCCACAAGTATATCAATTGACCCCTTGTATTGACAGCACAAGGTCAAACAGCCCCCTCACAGAGGTCAAAGGGAGACACAGGCCCAGAGCCGTATATTGGGAGAGTTACGACAACTCGCGATTAGAAGCCATTTTGTTCCCTAAGAAACGGGGTGCTAGACTAGTCTGCCCATTGGGTTGTGCTGCATTTTGGAGACAACATGGTGTCCAGCAACCACGTGACCAAAAAAAACGGGTCCCTCCATGTCGCAACTCTCCCAATATACGGCTCTGCACAGGCCCCTTAAATACCGCCCTCTTGTGTATCAACCTTCGATCATAGACTTGGGAATCCTGTTCACTCCCTTTGGCAAATTATTCCTAAAAGTAGGTGGAACAACCTGATTGGCCAGAATTGCAAAAGCGATGAAAAATCAAATTTAAGGGTGTATTTTATTTATTTATTTATTAAATTTTTTTAACGGTTTTATCGCATTCCCATTGTTGTTTAAATGTACAATGGGTAGGCCTGATTGTAAATGATCAGATGGATGAGTAGACCATACTTTATACCCAACATATTACTTTTTATAAAATCTCACCAGTAGCAATTTTCTCTCAGAAATGTGTCCGTCTGAAATGCTGCCATGTTAAAGGAACAACAAATCGTTATCTCTCACTTGTTATGTTGCATAATTTACCATAGCACTTTGACATAGCTCACCATGGAATGATGATTGCTAATAAAACTGTGCAAGTCTTTGCGAGTATTTGAACATCCGGGACCCGGAAGTTGACCCCAAACATATTGAGTTTTACGCATGCCCGACTCTGTTTCTTCAAGTACTTTGGTTAAGCGTAGTTTATGGCAATACAAATCATGTCATATTGTTGGGAAAGTAAACATTTGGAAGAAATATAAATTCAACAAGGAAACAAAGAACACTCGAGAATATGACTTGACATCCGTTTACTTGTAAACAATTAAGAATCTTGCCCAACTGACGGTCGCACAAATTCGGGCGTGATTTGCCAATGGGGTTTCTAACAAAAAGCATCGAAAGGCAAAAAACTTAATTTTCGCACAAAGTTAATATCAACAAACTATTTGTATTGTATGCCCTATATAAATTGAAATGGTATTTGTAACATAAATAATCCATATGGCTATGGATAATTTTGTTGGGAAAGATTTTATCATAGAATTTCAAAGGAAGATTTGATTTCATGGAAAATAATTATAGTTTTTGATAAAGTTGTTTTCTCATGTTTGATTGCAAGTCTCGCGCGTATTCAAACATGATGACCCGATGAAGTGTGTGAGTTTGTTTCCTCCATGCGTTAAACCAATGTAAGTGGGACCAAATGTTCGCATACGCGCGAGACTTGCACAGTTTATCTGATAGGGCTTCATTTGATTTGATACTTTCGGGCTCATCCGTAAAGTATGAGTTTTGGAACCAATTTGTCTGCTGTGAGTGAAGAATTCAAGGGCACCATGAAGGTCACTCAATGGTTGAAAAGTTCGCTTGGTAGTACCCGTTATCTGACATCAAAAACACACTGTTTCAATCAACACGTTGACACCATACATGTACATTATCGATTTATTAGTTTACCAGATAATACATCGACTCGTCTATGCTGCGCCAGGGATGTTTTGCTCGTTCAACATTAATCGGTTTTGATAAATCAGTTCAACAACCAAGTGTTATGGGACTTTTTGTTTTTCAGAGCCACCACTCCTCCCAAAAGAGATTTAATACACGTGTACCTGCAAGTTTACTATTTATAGTTGCTTCCTGTTAAATAAAGTTAAAGATACCAGTTTCTTCATAAAGTTGTATTGGGCCGATAGAAGAGTTGCATTGCTTAAGTAACTTAAGTAAATTGTATGTGTAGAGAAAATATTATCACTCAAAAGAGAGATCAATATTCGTGTGATTATCGAGTCAGCCACAATCTAAAAGTGCTTCTTGAAAAAAATTAAGATAACCAACTGTATGCAAAAACAAACAATAAGTGCCGCCTGCATTGTTGACTTGTACTGAAATTTTTGCTAGCCCTTTTTGTTCTTCTAGTTATGGTGGGTTTATCAAAGAGTTGTCAGGAATGTAAACAACATCGAGTTTTATCTCTTGCACATATATACCTTACACCAAGGACCAGTTTCATAGAGCTTCTTAAGCATGAAAAGTAGTTAGACACAACAAAACTGTGCTTACCAGAATAATGTCACCAGCCAAAATACAATCTGTCATGTACCATTTATGATTGGTATTCTGCCCCAAAGCAGAAAATTATCAAGCGATACTTTCTGCTTAATGAGCAGCTCTCAGATATTGGGCGAATTACTTTGTAATAAGAACCCAAAAATAAAATTAAAAATCAAAGCAACAAAACCCTGTGAAGTGTGATCATAATGTGTTTAGAACTTGTGCATTGATGACGTCATCATGCCGCCATATTAAGTAGGATTAATTTTACCAAATTGTCTCCTTCCAGTGGCTTCCATTTTTATGTAACTTTTTAAGTCTCTTGTTTTTCCTGATCTCTTTGTAAACGGTGAGCATTTTGTATGCTCCTGGCAATATTTGGAAAGTCTTGTACTTTTGTGTTGTGATTGTGGGTGATGTATTAAATATACATAGTGCAAGTCCCGTGGTTATTCGCGCTTATCCGAACACCGGGGCGTTGAAATGCGCATTTCTCTCTCTTTGTACCCCTGACTGGATAGCAAGTTGTGGACACCGTTTTGATTCTTGCGTGATGCACACTTTCAAAAGAAGTATACAGTGAACAACATAACATTGTGGGCATAAAGAAGCTTTGTAAATTAAGAAAAACTTTAACTGATGAATCTAAATCCCTTCCTCGATTCACAACGAACATGACATTTTGTATACGCACTGTGTATTAATTGCAAGTTCCAAAATGGCCGCCGGTTGTATGTGACGTCATCTTATACTGTGTTGTGCACATGCATAGGCCCGACCGGCTGCCCAGTCAGTACAATCGAGATCAGCAGTCCCACTCCAGTAAAAAGGGGCTACAACATGTAACCTTTGACCCGAATGTGAATATTAATGAGCAGGTCAACCCTACGTTTTCGATACATTAATGAATTGAATAGGGAACTGCTGTCGAATAGGTGGCACGTTGTAGTTCAAAATTATTAACAATGAGATTTGTTCGTATTATTTAGTCTGCTGTAACTTGCCATTATAATAAGATGTACATTGCTTCTCAGTTGTAAATATTGCTATGTGTACTACCTTGGCATTTAAATATGCATTACTTATACATTAATGTTTATTCATACAGGGTGGTTCGTGGTTGGCTGCTGCAAGCGTGCCTATGATAATTTATGCAAACGTATGCGTTTATGTTAATTTATGTTAGACAATTTGTATGGTGCTTTGTATGTGTACAAAGATATTGTCGGTGTTCAATAAAATGTTGAATAAATTATAGAATTAAACGCAGTTTAGAATGAATTTGTGTTTTATTTTACGACAAATATAGAGGAGAGAAGTGCAACCCAACATTTTGTAATTCAAGGATGTTGCACTAAAAAATCAACCTTAATGCTTTTCATCACCCAGGAGTAACTTTACTTGCAAGGGTGAAGTGAATTATTAACTTAAGCAACCGCTGCGACAATTTGGCTGCCGGGTGCTGCATCCACCAAAAGAGTTTGATGGTTTCCAGGGGATGAATGCGTAGGGGGAGAGGGGGCTTTCGTCATGATCAAAACACGCCTGTTACTAAAGGCTGTACACATGGATTTATGATTATTTTAACCCAGAACACTGCATGCCCGGTGGGCACTGACCGTCGCAATAATATTATAATGATGGCGCCATTTTGTGATGTGACGGCCAGCACACGTCCGTGCGCGCAGTAAACATAGTTTATAATTCAATGTTCAGCGCAGAGCTATATATATTATTGAAGTTTAATTCTATGAACAGCCTGCTAAGATCATGATGACAGCCCCCCTATCAAGGCCTAACGAACAGTAGTTTTAGTGAAGGCACTGTGATACACAATGTAGTGCGAATGCCAAATAAAATTAATGAATATCGGACCCTTTGCATTGAAGTCATAACGCCGCCATCTTTAGAGGTTAAACAGTCACATGATGAAACAATGGAAAACGTGCGTTTATGTACGTATAAAATTGTGCGTTGGTCCTCTCTCGTTGGTTTTTTTTTTTTCTCCGGGCCATCCGGTTTTCCTCCCTCCGGAAAAATCACTTTCGATCTGGAGTTGGAATTTAATAGAAAAACCTGCGTTTTCTGGAGGAAATTTTGTGAGTTTGCAGATATCTACCGTACTTTTTGCCAAAGTCTACTTCACTCATACTTACCTGTAGACCTCACTACTATTTTTGCATATTTCCCTATACTTGGCAGGTATAATACCACTAAACTTTAACATAGCGCCCTCTATTGGCCTACCCATAGTGCCCGCAGTATACCGGTGATCCTCCTCTTTTCTCTTAGCAGCAGGTCCGGTAAGACGTCTTTTAGATAGCTCCGTTATCATTCGTCTTTATTCCCGTAATTATTGCGATGAGAGATTTTCAAGTGACAAATATAAAGATATATAGTTCGTGGAACTATTGGTGTAGAGTGTTTGTTCTTGTTAGTGTGTAGAAGTTTGGATATGAAACGGTTTGGGAGAACTCCTTCTGTCTTAATTGCTCCCCCTGGGACAGACCGAGTCCTCGGTAGGCTGTGACGGCGACGTTATGTTGCCGGACCAGTCTACCGTCCAGCGCCCGCAGCCACTGTAGGCTACGGGTGCTGGCAGTTCCACTGGCGGTGTAGGGGATCCGAGTAATCGGTCCCTGGCGTCAGCCAAGAGTAGTGGGATCACCAAACGCAAGGCAGGTTCAGGCCAGGGACAGTCTACCCAGGCCCCAAATGCCGAAAACAAAGCCAAGAAGGGTCGGCATGGGAAACGAGGCGAGACACCGGGCCTCTTGTTAACCCTTGATCCTCCCCGAGCAGAGAGCTGGGGTAGACTGTTAACCGGGTTCCTGACCCTGCAGCGCCCGTCCACCCAATGGTTCCGGGGACGCTGCTGGCCCAGGGAGATATGAGCGTGGTTGGGCAGTGTTCCCAAGCTGGGTCACGCTCCGGGGGAATCGCCAAGGCATCATAGTTTACTTGTTGTTTGGGGGTGCCTGTTCCCCAACCTTCGTCTGACGTGTCGTCGGGGACATCTCGTGGCCGTATTTCACACAAAAAAGACAAGAAGAAAGAAGGCACAGCGTTCGCGCCATTCTTCTTCCAGTAGTTCGGGGAGTCATCGGATCTGTCCAACCACAACAAACGTCGCAAGGGGGACGATTCCATCTCCGAGGCTGAATTTTTACTGGCTTTTTAGTCAATATCGACCTCCCTGTCGGCCCTCTCTGCCACCCGGCAGATGCTCGTCGGGGTTGGCCCTCCTGATGCGATCACTCAGCCCCCACACAACCATCGGTTGGTTGGGTATAGCCCAGAGGGAGCTTTCACACACGGTTAGTCGTGCGCCAGACTCACCTCCGGCGTTAAGCCTCCACCCATCGACATCGTTTACAGCCGAGGGGGTGGCTTGCGCATCGGACCGCAGCACTGTGCCGTTGGCCCCGCTTGGTGACCTAGCTCTGGGGTGTGAGGACACCACGGTGCAAGCCGATATGTTGATGGCAGCGCTCCATTGCCTTGACCATGGGTTACGGACAGCGTTGGACCAGTTCTCGCAGATTGCGACTCTGGCCACGTCTGCGCATCGATGTAATGTCCTCGATGCACTTTATCTTCCATCACCGAGCGCCCGCAAAAGATTCGAGGCCCTGCCTATGGCGGGCGGAGACCTTTTTGATGGGAAGTTCGAAGAGTTCATGCCGGCAGAGGCCAAACGTCTTAAGGCGACCGAGAAGATCATCCCTCAGCATAAGCCATTTAAGCCCGCACGCGGTGGGTTTCGTAACCGAGCGGCAAGTTCGGCGGGCGCGCGCACTGCCCATCCCCAGCCATTCTCTGGACAGCAACGCCCAGCTGCTGGTCGTTGCTTCCGGGCCCCAGCCCCCCGTTACCCAGGGGGTTGGCGGAAGTGACTTGTTAGACTCGCGGCGACCTCCCATCGTTGGACCTGTGGGGGCCGCCTTCGCGACTTCTCGGGGTCCTGGGCTCGGGTGAAAGCCTACCGATGGGTGCTCAGTACAGTTGCTCGCGGCTTTGTGATTGAATTTACGAGCACCCCTCCGTTGGACATGCTTGTTCGGCTGACTCCGATTCCGCCCGACCCGGTACAACGCCTATTTCTCGAGGGGGAGATCCGAAAAAAGGGACGGTTCATGTTCTTCCACTGGGGGAGACAGGGTAGGGGTTTATGTCGACCTTCTTCTTGATTCCCAAGAAGGAGGCCGGCACTTGGCGTCCCTTCTTGAACCTCAAACCTTTGAACAGATTTATATGGCTCAGACGTTTTAGGATGGATACTCTCAAAATCACTTTAGAGTCCATCCGGACCGCCGGCATGGGCGGCAAGCCTGGACCTCAAGAATGTTTACCTTCACATCCCCGTCTGCTCGGAGCACTGGGAATTTCTTCGGTTCCAATACAAGAACGTCCAATACACATTCTCAGTGCTCCTGTTCGGTCTCTCCACCTCCCCTCGGGTCTTTACCCGATTAGTGAAGGTGGTAGGGGCCGCACTACGGAGGCGGGGAGTGTCGATTTTTTACTTACATCGACGACTGGTTGATCGGAGTCAGTCCTGGGCCTCCACGGCAGCGGCGCTCGCTCTAACATGGCGCCTCGAAGCTGAACTGGGTTTTCTCATAAAGTCCCACCCAGTCCCCTCCCAGTATCCACGGTTCCTGGGAGCGTCACACTGTCAGACTGTAGAGTATGTTCATCAGCAGGAGTTTTGATTGGTTTGTAAATGAGGGTGTCATCAGCAAAAAGTAGAGAAGTTGCAGAAATACTTTTTGAAATATCAGTTATTAAGAGGTTGAGAAGAGAAGCGGGCCAAGGACACTTCCCTTGGGAACTCCAGATGTGCCTGGTGCCCAAGAAGAGACGTTTCCAGGGTATAGGTAACTCGCTGTTGTCGTTCAGTAAAAATTATTTCAGTCAGATCCACATGGGCCCACGAATGTTAAAGTTGCAAGCCAATTTGTCAAGAAGAATGTGGTGAGGCATGAGGTCGTGGTGAAGTCAAGGAAGATGATGTTGAGTCGAGGTGGGTGTGGCTTGTCGAAAATAACTGCCTTGTTGTGGATTGCATTGATGAGTTGGGTAACACATGATTTCTTAGCTGTGAAACCATGCTGTTTATCATTACCCAGACATGAGTTCACATGTTTATTAATGTTTTCGTATATAGCTCTTTCTAACACCTTGCAAACTACCGATGTTAGGCCGATAGTTAGTAATGCAGTTGCGACTGCCGGTGTCCTAGGAAAATCTGTCCCCCGGAGATTCTGTCCCCCAATGGGAAATTAACGTGGGCTGGAGAGGGATGATTCAAAAGAGGGCGCTATCAAAAGAAGTTTGTACACGGACAGAATCTCCGGGGGACAGAATCTCCGTCCACACCGGCTTTGAATAAAGGGGTGATTTGTGGGAGTTTCCATAGGAACAGAGCCTTTTGCAAGAGATGAATTCATCGGTTGCAGTAGCGGTGGAACAAGTTGAGTTTTTGCAGCTTGAAGAATTGATGTTGGGATTGTGTCTGGACCAGGTGCCTTGTGAGATGACAACGAGGGTAAATTCCTTTGTGAACCAATCAAAGCCTGTAAATTCAGACATCTCAGTTTACTGGTAGGGAACATAACGGAGCAGTCTCTGGGGTCGATTTCACCAAACTCTTCCTAACTTAGGACTAGTCCTACTGCTAAGAGATAGAACAAGTCCTAAGTTAGGAAGAGTTTTGTGAAATCGACCCCAGGCTCTTTTGTAATGTGATGTCACAGGTCACATCGTCTATATACACTGAAGAACAAAGTAATGTCTCCAATGAAGCAGATATTTTAGATCAATGCTCTCACAGCTCAAGAGTTTTCAAGCGTTTCCTCATGTAGCCTACTTACGATAAATTCAACGGCACCCAGCAAGTCGTGTAGCTTTATGTGACAATACCGTATCGAACGTGGCAGACTGTGGCAGAATGGGGCGCGCGCGGGCGATGAGTCATCATACAATTTGCGTACGTGATTTACCGTACTCTGAAGGCGTTGGTAAACAAAACAACTATCCATTGCAAAGGTACAACAAATAATAGTGTAACTATATGGAAAATAGTTTGAAACATTGAGTTATACGCCACCAGTGCTCCATAAAAGCTTATAAATTAAACTTAACATTTTATATTCTGGTAATTATAGTCTCAAAGGTTCGGATTTCAAATGGGGGGGGGCACCCGGGGGCACTGACATCAACTACGGGGGGGGGGGGGGGGGGGGGGGGGGGGGGCC
>JAUELU010108923.1:0-10620 GCA_032357145.1 Evasterias troschelii | reverse complement strand
TTACTACTCTGAGAACATTAAAATGGTTGAAAACATAAAGTTGTGTGTGTATCTACTGTGTTTTTTCCTCCTCTAACGTATTCTTGAAAAAAATAATAATAAATGCGACCGACCAACCCAATAAAAAGTGTTTTTTTAGGCCTAATTGTCAACACTCAATTTATCATTTGGTTATTTCTTTTACCCAAGTATTGCAATAATAGATGCTTTATGCAAATTGTAATCGCAAGTTATTGATTTGACAAATTAGGAAGGATTTGGGAAACTGTCTGTGTACAAACATCTGCATAAAATTGTTTTGGTGTGATTTGAGCAATGTATAAAGTGAAAGTATGTATGCTTTCTGTTTAGTTTTTGTTGTATTAACGGCCATTAGTTTGATATCGTAAACAACAAAAAGTAATAAAAGGGTTTTAAATGTATATGCAATGCCCGTCATGGCAACCCAATGTTGGTAAATTGATGAAATGTGTATGTTATTGAGAAGCCGTCTTAGTAATTTTCCTCTGACATGTTTTTTTTTATTCTGAATTTAAAAACAGCAGAATCGATGTTTTCAATAAAATTACTTTGCAGCCGTAGAATGCATTAGATACTTTCCTGGATTGTTGTAATATGACCCATAGTAGAGAAAGTTTAAGTCATAAAGGGATGTACAAACCGGAGGCTGACATACAATTAGGATACTATTTCAGGCAAAAGCGTGGAAATAGGGAGAAAACATATCGTCATTAATTTTGTAAACACAAGGATGGGATGTTCCTCGAATTTGTTCTTTCCCCCTTAACTTTGTTTTTCAAAACACAACACAATATTGGATCTGCCAGCCTGGAACCATCAGGCAACCCATCCACCAGTTGAGGAATCTCATCACAGGAACAGTTTCAAGAGCTATGTAACAAGACATCAACTCTTTCAAAGACTGGCTCGCTTTGTCAAACTCAACATTTAGAGTTAAGTAAACAAAGTGTTACTTGACGAGTATCAATAACGGAGATATTTAATAATATAATTTGTCTAAATTACAATGTAAATCAGCTGAAGTATCTTGTTATCCTTTGTTTGGTCATGTGTCCAATAAAAATGTCCTTTCCATACGATCTTCTGCATGTTGTGAAAAACAATTTGCACTCCACAGTCCAATGAACGCTATTACCATACGAAGAGAAACGGTTTCAAACGTATTTATAACTTATTTCTAAATTTCTTCCCTTGAAAAATTAAACAATTCCAGGGTAGGCCCCTGTTTTATGGTAGGTTGGGTTCTGCCAACATAACATTTTTGATGTTGATGATGGTGAAATATAATAGCGTTGCTATTATGCAATCCTTCAATTTGGAGTGGAAATATTTGAAATGCCAAACAACTATACGGAGTTCCATAAGTGCTTGGGTTACAGAACACACTGGGAAAAAAATACCAAGAACTTAGACATTTATTTGCTTGAATAAAATGAATTTTGAAATAAATGAAAGGAAATTAAATAAGTAAGATGTTACTTATTATGCTCTAAAATTGAAACTTTGAGCGCAAGCGTTCAGTTGTGTGAGAATGTGTGTCAAGATCGAGTGGTCAAATGAAACGTGGACCTAGTGCTTGTTTAATTAAGTCAAAAGAACTTGTGGGAGAAAAGGTTAAAAAGGAAGGAAAGTGACACATTTAATTTTGTTTTGTACTCATTTTCTCATAGATATAGTCCTCATGTGATTGGGGAAGGGATTACAAGTCTCTAACCTAACATGAAAATTGTTTAAATGCAACATCCAAAACATCTGATGACATCATTCTGAGAAAAATGGACCTCAACAATATGTTATGGGGATGTTCTGGTTCAGTTCTGACTTTCAATAAAATTTAATCAAAACAGCCTTGAATGTGACTCTTTGACTTTCAAAAGATTCCTCCTTGGAATGTAAAGATCCAGTAGTTGTTGAATTACAATGACGTCATGTTTCAAATTTCTGTAACAAAAAGACAGTTATGAACCAAAACATTCCCTGTACATAAATGAAGTGACCCTAGACATTTTTCTCAGATCGATGTCATCAAATGTTTTGAATGCTGACCAATTTTGCACTGGACAGTATCTAATGCATTGATAATTGACACCATTTTAAGGTGAGGTTAGATCTATTGGAAAATGAGTACATCACAAAATTGAATCGGTCACTTAAGAGTTTTGACCACCGAAACACTGAAACTACATCCTTTTGAGTGAATGAGTGTATTTTCATTATCATCACTAATTTTAAAACTTAATAATGGAAGTTAACCAACTTAATGGATGAGTGGTCAATCTGCCATAGGGTTCATTGTTATGAAAAGAAATTACATGGAGATAACATTATGAGTTGGTAAAGTGGAAAAAGGTGTACATTCTGGCTTTTTGGCGCTTTAGAGACTTGTAATTTATCTGCTACTTTCAGAGGACGCTTCCTCTTAAAAAATTGATCTCTGAGCGCCTCTTTTAGACTAAAAATTCATGGATTAGGAATAAAAAACATTAATTTAATATTGTTTTCTTTTTTTTCTTTTGTATTATACTGAAGGCGTTCCCCACGGATAACTGCGAAAGAAACCAGCAGAAGACGCCCTCCCATCAGGAAGGCTGTCCTGCCGAAGCGTCTTGCAAGCAGTAGAAAGGCCAAGAGGTCAACTCTGTCAAAGCAAAAACGCACAGTTTTCAAAAAAAAAAAGGGAACTTTGGCAAATAACTGGAGCTGAAGTCTTGCTAGTTGTGAAAACCAAGAGAAAGAACTTAGCTGTTAAAACATACTCTGGTGGGTCGAAAGAGCTGGTGGAGCAGTTTGAGACTGTAGGAGTGCAGAGATGCAAGAAGTCTTGTGAACTGTTCCAATAGTTTGAGGAAGGTACAAGCGACGATGAGGAGAAAGATCATGACCTGGTTGTTGGACCTCTTGAGCCCCTTGAAGCAACGCACTTCCCAAGTTTTACACAGAGTTCTTTGCTAATGAGAGCCCCAACATATACCGAGGCTGAAGCACGTAAACAAACAATCTCAGATCTTAGACAAGGGAACACCTAGCTGATGCTTCCTCTAGCACCATACAATTTAATTTCGATTGCATCCGATTCAAAAGCTCATACGCCACACCAGCCAAATGATAAGCTGAAGAAGAAACAGACAGTACGAAAGACTGTCCCCCAAAAACCCAAAAGTAGTACAAGTAAGGACTCAGTGGGCCTAGGACAAGTCTTAGTAATAACAAACAAAAAACAAACATGACAGACAAACCTGTTGAGAGAAAGGCAGGTGATTCAAAGGCAATGCAGTATCTAACATGTCTAAAGGTATGTGGGTTGCAGTTGCATATACTACAAATCATTCCGGAAGGTTTATTTGAAGAAGTTAATTCAAGTTTTTGATTGTGATATTACCATGTTTTTAGATAATGGTAGAGCTTTAAGGTACACTTGTACAAATACAAATTGTGTAGGTCTCGAAAGATGTATGCAGAGTACACTAAAACTCACAGGAGAATTATGTTACTATTTCCCTCATTGTCTGGTTCTGCCTAAGCTTGATTGTGTTTATTTAAACCATATGTCTCACATGTCATATATCCATATGTCTCTTTCTTTCACTTACATGATCAGTGTTAATTGCATCTATGTGAATTTACAAGAGCAAACATTTTGAATTCAAAAGAATGCATAATATTTAACTTCTTATCTGACAAAAAAGTACAGAAAAATAAGTATCATGGTCCCAATAAACTCAATTCTGTATGACATCTTTATTAAAGTAAAGCTTCTAGATTGTCAAACAATTAATAGGGGGTGTAACGGTGGGATGTTCATTTCAACATATTATCTACAGTTGAATACTGTTAAATACCATGATCATCTTTAATTGATTTAGTTCTCAAATGTTCTCATTGTAAAATATTTCAGTTTGTTCATAATAAGATGAACATGTGCGCTTTCTACTGGTTTATGATTGAATTCATAGAGTACTTTAACCAGTTACTGTACAGTATGTATACCAGATGTTCAACTTTTCAACTGATCCTCTTTGCATAGAAAAACGTTAAAGTCAATTTTGTTTAAGTTTTAAGTTTTAGGCAGTTTTCTTTTATTCAACACTTAAGTGTACACACTTGATAATATTTTTGATCATGTCCCTTTTTTTTTTTTCTTTTTTTTTGTATCGATAATAGTCAAGAGCAGCTGTATTTTGTAAAAATATTCAAGAACATCTTAACATGTTCTGAATTGGTTTCCTGAGAGAGAAACATAATTTATTCAAAATGTGGGTTAACATGACAATCAGGGTTGATTTTTAGTGCTTCCCTTCCAGGGATTAGAGACGTACGCGGAGTTGGCGGGCGTTACAGCGCGCTGCCCATGGTAGCGAGGCTGTATAAACTGCAGCCATAAGAACATTATGCATGGTCCAAACACAGTCTTGAGTTCACCTCTTATAAAGTCTTAGTGACGCTTCAATGAATTGGGCCTACGTTTAATTTAATGCAGTAAACTATCCCGCTAAAGCTACAGAAAAATAATATTAGTGCTACAAAAGTAATCATATTCGGGGAGGTCTATGTGTGGGCCAAAGGGTAGAAACAAAATGCATTGTATAATTGATTCATTGCCAATTATCAGGGTATGCATAGGGCTTAGAGAAATGGTAGAATGATTAAGACTTAAAGTGTCCAATTACAACGATGGTCTGCACGAGTAAAGGTTAAGGTCTTGCTCTTCTTTTCATTTCATAACTATTGGGCAGCACATACAGAGCCTTTACTACTACAGTCCATGGCGACCAGCATGGAAAACAAACCAAAGTTTCCTGATGCAATGACGCAGAAGTAGGCCTTTGTAACTTAAAGTAGGAAGCAATTTGATTGTTGTCATGTACTACGTCCATGCAGAAGGTGTAGTTTAAATTACCATGTCAGCAATAACAACCAACGAAAACCGCCTTTCCTATGAAGAATGGCAGAGGGCGCAATAACTAAAAATGCTCCTCGTGTTTCTTAAGTTTCTTGATCTTCAAATGACAGAATTGTTCCATACTGTTAACGCTGCAAATTCATCAATGCCATTGTTTTCATTCCGCTTAGAAATAACAGGAAAATCGACCCTGATCGTAACCAAGAGCTACTACCAGGCCCAAATTTGACTTCGCAACAGTCTTGCATCATACCCACTATCCTTAACTGTTGTATTTCCTTAGGCATTCATTGTGGGGTAATAAGCCCAAGCCAAGACTTGGTTCCCAATCTGTGATCATGGTTTGATGCATATCTGCTGCTGATAGTAAAGTGTTGCCTGATATAGCGCCCTCTTGTGTATTAGCCTACGATCACAGACTATGACCACACACGCACACAAGTATGTAACACCTGCAATCGTGGACCCTCCTTGTTCAACTCTTTGTGATAGCAACCGTGGACCACAATGTTTTCCTTTGTGATAGCAACCGTGGACCTTTTGTCCCTTTGTTATAGGTTTCCAGTTTGAACGTGGATACCTACCCACACACACCCAGCCGTATTTTTTTTTTGTGGGGTACTGCTATTGTTGTTCTATTATTCCCTTTTCTGAAGAATTCCCTTGTAGGGCCCAATTGTTCCTATTGAAATTACCTTGTGGGGTCCATTGTTCCATTGTTGTCAGGACACCACAAATGCCCCTGGGTGTGTCCACACCACCTTACCAATCCGGTTTGTTGGTCCTGCTTTTGTTGTTTTATTATTCCATCTAATAAAAAATCTGTTGGGGTCCAGGTTTAACAAAGAATGTTAGTGTTATTGATTTCATAGATAATGTAATAAATATATATATATCACCAGGCTACTCCAAAGTCTCTAGCATGGGAATTAACGTGGGATCACCCCCAGACTTAATTGCCATATAATTAAAAGTGCCTTACGATGAGGCAAAACTTGGGTCTCATGATTTAACTTAGAATACAAAACAAATCATACACAGAAAATTAAAGTACAGCGGACTGTACGGACTGGAGGTAAGCACATTTCGACCACAAAACTTAAAATCAATTTTCACAAACAACGAAACCATTCGTAATTTCTCAAACCATACCAAAGGAAGGAACTTGTTTACTCCAGCCTTGATCGATATCCGAGACAGATTTAAAGAAAGAGAGTTATTAAAACTAAAAACAAAAAGCCAAATACATTGTGTTTTGTATTATTTACGTTCTGGTTTATTTCAACGCGAAACTATTTACAAACCACAATTTCTGCAGTCAATAACGTAGGATAATTTAAAATAATTATTACATGTTACACGAAAAAGAATCATGTACAGTACATCGTGTGCAACTGAGCAACAAAAATGTATCGATATGAATAGAATAGGGACCAAAACAGACGTTTGAACAAAATGAAATGTAAGCAAGCCGAACAAACAAAAGACCCCTGTTTGCATATTGCAGATTAAACTTTTGTTTTACTATAACAAATAATTGTAAACAATGTACGCCGACATTTAAAAAATATTTATTTAGGGTCATAACCACGAAAAAAAAGTTAAACAAATAAAAAAAGACTGGGTCTTTTGTTTTCATGGCAAGCGTTTATGTTTACCGTGTTATTTGTCTTTTAAATTTAGAAAGAAGTTGTATGAAATTGGCAAGCCGAATTGAGATTAATTTACCTTAAAATTTATAATTTGAAACATTGGTCGCGTCCAAACAATATTATTAGAATACAAACAAACTTTCTTGATTTTGTTTATAATAATTATATACGCAAATGACAAAAGACCAAAACAGCCCCATGGAATAAAAAATCAAAAAACACGTTTATATAAGAACCGCCAAAAAATAATATGAAACTTTGGGGATAAATACTTCATTGAAAAAAGTCACTTAAAAAATTAGGTGCACTGAATAGATTAGTTAACGCTCTTTAATCATTATTTATTTTATTTTATATATATATATAAATATATATATTTTTTTTACGATGTATATAGTGCATATTAATTAACACTTAATTCTCTGTGCGCTTTACAATAGTGCCCTGGTCATTGGGCTAATAACATTCATTTAATCTTTCTCAGCTCCCTGGGGAGTATACAGCCCTGGGCTGCCGTGGCGCTCCGAAGGCTTTTTCAAACACAATTTCAACCTCTACCCTTGCAGGTACCCATTTATACCCCTGGGTGAAAAGAAGCAATTATAGCAAAGTGTCTTGCTCAAGGACACAAGCGTCATGACTGGGACTCGAACCCACACCCGATGACTAAACCACCAGAACTTGAATCCGATGCTCTTAACCACTCGGCCATGACACCCTAATTTAATGAAGTACAAGGCATGACTATCTCTTTGGTTTTACATATAATTTGAGGTATTATTTCCTGTAAAACTTCCAATCAAAGTTAAATTTAACGCCACATTGCAGATCATGTTTATTGATTATCCAAGTAAGAAATCCGAGCGAGCATCAAGTACAACGGCCACTATTATTATGTATAACAAAAACTTAGAAACCTACTTGAACGATAATGGCAACAAGTGATCTTTGCTAAAATTGAGTTTAAATGAGATTAAACAGATTGTAACTGTGTAAAAAAAAAAAATCATTTAGAATAACCTTTCCGGTGCTTTTCAGAGAGATTTGCTGAAAGCCTGTTACTTCACGACTCATGTTACGTCATGACGTCAAAGTATTGTCGTTTTGATGCAAGTCGTCAATGGCAGAAATTGTTTCTAGACTTGCCGAAACCTTAAGGTTTGGGCATAATAGTTTGATAAATATACGATATTGATATATCGATATTACATTTTAGTGTTAAACAAACACAATGCAAACAAGTTTATATAGCATTATCGTAACAAAAAACAAACTACAAATCACTAGAGTACCTGTGGAATTGTTATAACCATGTCCGTAATGCTCATAACGCTGAAATGGAGTGGTGGTACAGCAACTTGAGTCAAATGAAGACAACTGTATATCAACACTTCCAGAATTTGTTTCCCGTGAAGTTTTGAAACCTCCTTTATTGTTATTATCCAGTTCAGTCCACCTGTAAATATGTCTCTTTGGCTTAACATGCGTTGTCTATGTAAGTTGAGTAAGTCATGTTGTTGTCTGCCTCAGGTTCGGGCTTGCAGAGATCAAAACTGCTTTCATATATAGGTTCGGCTTGATGTTCATATCCAAACGATGGATTGTTGTACACGTTCAGATCCTGTGGATTGTTGTTGGTATTCAAACCTCGGGACCCTTTTCTGTGGAAAACACAACAAGTGGGAACGTTAACTGAGACTTTGATAGATGCTCGGTATGTTAAAAGTAAATCGAATGTGTGAAATATTGTCATTTTTATTAATAAGGTGGCCCTGACTATTCACGTAAATATTTACGTGAGTATTCACGATTTGTGCCCAAATCGCAAAATGTGTAAGTCAATTTTTACGTGAGTTTTTGCAAATTGTGCCTAAGATCGTGGACATCCACTGAAGTATTTTAGTAAAAAAAATTGACTATGTGTGTGAACTTGTGTGTGAATATTTCGTAAAATAATATTTGCATTACGGACAATAATCGCAAGTATTCACGTAAAGGCTTAAGAACACATTTGAAAACTGGGGCAAAAAACGTTAATGTTTACGTACATAATCACGTAAATTTATAAGTTTGATGTCTCTTCAGGGCCACCATACATTGAAGGACTGTTATGTTATGTTATAATGAATATTTCACCACCGTATGAAGTTAAATGAATTTTATTCTCACAAAAATGTTTGCTTTCACATAGTTGCTCCGCTAAAGTACTTTGCATAATATAGGATATCGTAGAGAATCCTAAAGAGCAATTTGATTTTTTTTTTTTTTTTTTTTTTTAGATACTTCAGAGAGTGAGTTGGCCTAAAAGTAATAATTTAGATGCCAAACTTAAATATTGTATATATATATATTTTTTGTTTTAACACACTTTCGCTAGTTCTGTATTCTGGCTGGCTAAAACACAGTCACGTGGGTTCACTCCTGCATGTCAATAGACTGTGCAAGTCTCGCGCGCATTCGAACTTCCGGACCATAGTGGTCCCAACCTTATGGAGTTTTACGCGGGCGAGATTTTGTTTCATCAATAGAAACCTAGAAAAGACCTAGAAAAATATACATGTTGTTGGGAATGTAATACTAAGGGATACCAAATTATGAAAGTAAAACCAATTCAACAATACAACGAAGAAAACCCAAGAATTAAACTTGACCTCAGCTTCCAGTTATTGCAAACAAATTAGAATTTTGTGCTCGCCTCCGATCATAAAACTTACGTAAACGCCTGTTTTTGGATGCGCAATTATAATCGCCAGATGCTGTAATTGCAAAGCAGACCCTTTTCATTGCAGTGTATGGTTGTTGAGGCGTCAGCATCCTCTTTAAACTTCGATACGGGTCCATTTAAGACCCGTTTGACATTCAATAATAATATACACACTATTGTGATTTTATTTTTAAAGCAAACACTGTTCGTTCATTAAATTGTAACGATTTATTTTTGTTGTTCAGATTTTTTCATGAGATATAATTTAAAACAGATTTAATTTCAGAAATAAAAATGTTCTTCGTTTGACGTGTTTTCTCGCTCGGATACGCGCGAGACTTGCACAGTATATTACCACAAAATACGATTCCAATTAATATCCTGCACCAACACATGATAATTGAACCACGGATGCAATTGATAATCTTGACCTCAAAAATTACTGGCCTTTTCTTCATTTTATTTTTATTTTACACGAGTAAGTAAGGGAAATGTATTTTCAGTCCACAATCTGCAGATCGGCCGTTTCATCCCAGTCTAACAAATTGGTAGAAACCCAAACGTTGAACTGAATTTATGATCAGGGTAATGCAAACACAAGTATGCGTGTATGCACAAGTATGCATGCAACTTCTAGTTAGTATCCAACTTGTTTTCACATTTATGTTTGATGTACCTAAAATTAATACCCGTCCAAGATGTTCTTACTTAGTCACTTTTCACTCAAACAACATTTAATGATTAGGTTCACGCACTAGCTTTATGGCGACGACCAATAGAGTTGTTTTGTTTTGACACTAATTTGGGTTTCTACGTACCTGCTCACGCAAATGATGACCACGACTATCAAGATGATGAGAATGAGCAGACCAACTCCTCCGCCGATAACCATGACTAAAGGAAATTCTAATGAAGCAAGCAAGCAAAGGACTTAATGCTATATCAAAAATACCAACAGATACAATATCACTGAGCACAGCCTGTGGGTGTCTGTAGCTTCTAAATCACATGTAAAACATTGTATAGGTAAAAATGTGGAAGACCAGTATCTACGTGATGCACGTGATATGATTTAACCCAACATATGCATGAATTAACAAACCTGTGAAAGTTTAAGCTCTCGGTCCTCGAAATCATGAGAAAACAGTGAAAACCCCCACCTTATATGTTTTCACTGGTTTCAAACATTGGGATTTTTGACACGCGCGGTAAATAATTGTGTGAGTACTCATTTCCTAAGCATTTTAAGCAAACCTTTTTCAAGGGAAGTTTGTCAACATCTTTATACCAAGTTAGTTATGTGCAAATCTGTTACCGATGTTGCACACAAACTGTTTATTTTA
>JAUELU010108827.1:0-20810 GCA_032357145.1 Evasterias troschelii | reverse complement strand
TGAAATCATTTACATTTTGTAATGACACAAACGTATTGTAAGACCAAGTACAGTTTGTGTTGTGTGAATGACCACATCGAGACCACAAATGTAGGTGCCACCTTGCCAACTATTGGTACCAAGGTCCTAAGACTTAGTGGATGAAAAGTAACATTGTGTTTTCCAATTCAAAGTCGAACAGCTCGGGGAATAAAATAAATAAAGTAAATATTGTCAAACAATTTTAAATTTACCATTTGTCCAAACATTAAGTATCAAGTGGACCACAAATCAACAAAAACCAGCTGAAGTTGAAGAAGTAGAAAGTAAACGGTGATATAAAAAACGCCATTTCCTTATACAACCATGGACGTATAATGGAAACATTTGCAGTGTTATCAGTTATGGTAACACTAAACACCCTTATACTTCAGACCATTCGTCAACAGTCATCACTGTGTATGCAACGTGCTGTTCAAATACAGGCTGTGTAAGTAACGTACGCTTAGTGTACAAATAACCCGATCACTCAGTGTCGATTCCACGCCATTTTTCGGCATCCAACCGAACTCCCTACAAACTTATAAAACATAAAGTTGTTTCTGTCTGATAAACCTGAGTGAAACTAGTGCATAGCATTACACTTCATTACCATGTAATCATGTTATAAATCTAAAGCATTGCCCGAGTGGACTGCACGTAGACCAGGTGGTCCTCAAGAGACTTACAAACCAATCAATAAACACCGTCTAAATTTCATGCAAACTGGTTCGATATGATGTATCAAAAAACTATTAAAACAGGTGAACTTTTTGATGAAAACACTTATTAAGTACTTCTACTTGGTGACTGACTGATCTTGTGTATTTTTAGACGTATGACCACACGATATTATAATGAACAATCTGTGTCATAGCTTGATGGGGCACCTTGTGGCGTTTGTGTAGTGCGTGCAGGTGCACGTGGTTGAATTTGCAGGTGCAATGTAGGCAATCGAACCCTTTTCCATTATCAGACATCTCATAAAGATACTGGCGTCATCTCCATCATGGACGATGAAACGCTCTAGGGTCTCGTCACAGCGGAATTTACAACTCGTATTACGTGCCCAATATCAATGGCCATCCATATCATCGTTCTCATTCAAGGTTATTGAAACAAAAATGGAAAGTTGATACCTCCAAAACCGACAGTGTCAAAAACTACAGGCGTTCATTTCACTGTATTTCTTCTTTTGCAGATCAGACAAATTGATAATTATAATTATCACTAGAAATAGGGTTTTTTATATTGCATTTTATCAATGCGCTTTACTAATTGCCCTGGTCATTAGTTTTCGGCCAATAACATGCTTGTACTTTCTCAGCAGCTCCATGGGGAGTGCTAAACCCCGGGCTTCCGTGGCGCTCGAAAGGATATTGTTAAAAACATAATCAACCCCTTGGTTGAAATATTTAGTTGTTCAAAAATTATCTCCCACGACGACACATTGTGTCGTGACCGGGAGTGGAACCCACACCAAGATGACTTCACAAGAAGAACTGTCGGCTTTGAAACGCCATAATATATGATCCTATCATATTAAAGCAACAACAACAAATAAATAAGTACAAACGTCTGATTTACTTTTGGTAAATGTTCAAGACAAGTCCTCACTTGGTGTATCAAAATAAGTGTATTAAATAACAAACTAGTGAAAATGTTGGCCGAATTGGTCATCGAAGTTGTAAGAAAAAAACACCCACAATGCATAAAAATATTTGTTTTCAGATGCCTGAGAAAGGTTTCATGCCTGAAGCATTTCTCAACTATTTGAGTGAAAAACTGTATCTCTATCGCTACAACTACATTTCTTTAAAGGATGTCGTCTCAAACAACGTTTTATAGTATCAACAGCTCTCCAGTGCTCTTTATACCGGGTAGGTTTTTATGATTATTACTTTTTTGAGTAATTACCCAAGGTACATTTAATGTATGACTCAAAATCAATAACTGCTGAATCCCGTTGTATGCACAGTAGCCACAGACGCAACATCAGTTTTACGGCATGAGTCGATCCTTTAACATGAAACAAAGTACTAGCACATTATTATTACACTCCCTCTTCATTACGTCAATGTTTAAGACTATACGGAGAGGGGACATTTTTAGCTCCGTACGTGTAAACCTATCGGTAATGAATGTTCGTGTTATTTATCGTAATGCTGCCTTGACGGTTTCGAATTTCTAATTGCATTTCGGACTTAATTTAGTTTGCATCCTCAAACAAGTTTACTGATACACTGGAACATTTGTTACAAAGATATATTGTTGCACGATATATTGCCAAGGCGCAAACAGCCAGACAGCAGTTTAATAATCAATGATGGTTGTGAAGCCGAGAAAGGCGAATTTAATCACTAGCCAAGACCACCCTCGTGCATGAGAGATGACAAGGAAAGACGTTTCAGTTTTATAATGTGAGAAGGAAACCCCATTGCAATCAAGTAGGGACTGAAAACCGACTCCACTTAGTGCTCCCATTGGGATTCGAACCGGGGTCCTAGAGGTATTCACGAAGACAGATATCACTACGCCAACCTAACCGCTCAATGTACCGCGTGTTGTGGAAAAACGCTCACATAAAAGCAGGTCACGTTTGAATTTACTTAGTTTGTATTGGACGAGAAATTTTAAATACTAAGTCGTACATTGTTGTTGTTGTTGTTGTTGTTCTCCCCCATTTTTCATAATGTTATACAATTTGCAAACTTGTTTATTTTCCCATATTTAATAAAGTGACATGGTATGGTAATGCTGGGGTCATAATTTGTGCTCTAATATGGTTGATCCCGTTTTAGGGTAAAAACTTGTATTTTAAGTTGTTCCCTTTTCCATCTGTTGATAGGTCGGGTTACATGATTAAAATTCATACATGATCGAATAGCTAACGGATTTAGTTCTTGTTCGGTTCGCTTACTTAAAAGTGCAGAGGCTAGTACCACGTGACAGACATTTATCGATGACTTGCTGAGCGAACCCGGGTTTCGGTTACCAAATAATCGATTACGTTGTGTCATACACTCAATCTAAAATGTATCCAATTATAGGCATTTTATAAAACTTGTTAGTATTCGGAAATTGGATCTACGATTCGATATGGTCAAAACCCGCTCTCAGGTACTGCACCCTATGAAAATATATAAGAATTAGCCGAATACAATCCGGAAGGCATGATGCTGAAGCTTTCAGTACTTTTTAGGCAAGTTATTAATGCGCATATAAATAAAGTTGTTGGTTCCGTCCTTTATTAGCATCAGGTGTGGAACTTGGGGGTTACTTGACCCAGAAAACTCGATACAATGTATAGCTTTTCCTCATATTATATTACAACATATTGTGACGATTAGGTAAAAATTGATAGAGCTTCAGTTAGACGATACTGTTAATTAGAGGCTGTTACAGGCATATCCATCAATGTCGATGAGGGTATTGGGTATCAAATCACCGGCTACAGATTACAAAAGAGGTATGAATATTTGTGTCAAGAACATGATTTGTTATTCGATCTTTATGAGTAGTGTGTGTTGAAATTATGGCTGCCATTTGGGATGTCCAAGGGCAAGGTTACGCACGGAAATAATACTGATAACCTATCGTATTGATTAAAAACAATAAACTTGTATTGACGGACGCTGTTCGACCATGTTTTGTTTTGTGTTTGGGAGATATTGTGTTTCATTTAACAAGAGCTTGTGTTAGGTCGGAACAATGTGGCTTTGACTAAGGCTAATGGCTGTTGGCTGCAGCCACAACAAAGAAGAATGACGTAACATGAGAGAAACACAGAAAACACAGAAAAGGGTAAATTAAATGTTAGTTGCTCGTTTGTTTGGTTTTTGTTCAATCTATTTACCACATTCGGACTCATTTGTCTTATTGATTGAATTTTAGAAAAGATCATTTGTGCTGTTTTCGTTCGAGTTGGCTTTCGTGATTTTACCTTTTGCACCAACAGTTGCAATGGAAATCTTATCAGACAGGTAAACTAAAATCTTCATTGCGCACTGTGTAGCGATCCGTTTACTTGCATTACATCGCAGTCTGAATCCTTCCTGTTGGATACCATTTGATACGTCTCTACCAGATGACATTTAATCTTGTTTGAATGTGTTCAGTACAAAGTTGACCAATAAAGCAAATTAATTAACTTGTTACTGGATCAATCAATCTTTATTTGCTAGTTATGCCCGGTTTGTACGTTCAATTACCTCCGTTGATATATACCAATAACGAGACAACATATATAGATCGGATCTGTTTATAAAGCCACGCGGGTATCTTGGTATCGAGGTGATATTAAACACTGTGACATTACGGAGTCTATGAAGTCTATGAAACAACAGATTGTCCCGTAAAGGTCAACCTCGTCCCCCGTGAAGAGGTTATTGGTCATGGTGGGTAGGACAACAGGGGTACGTTTTCGCGGTCGTAACCAATAACTGGTTCGGTCAATGGCCAGTGATTAACCAATGGCAATTTGAACTCGAAACAGTTATTGGTTACGACCGCGAAAACGTAAAATATTGCATCTGGTTATGTCAATTGATTGACATATGTATAATTCAACAGACACAAAGACCACAGGGGCAGCTAACATACTGGTGGGTATCCATTAACTAATAATCAATAACTAATTATGGTTTTAAACACCGTTCCCCTCAATTCAAAGAGCGATGGTAACAAATTTCAGACCGATCCACGCTCTGCACCCTGCTGATGTTAACATTCTTCTGTATCATAAACTCAAACATAAAACTCGTCAGAATTGACCGCGACTCCGAGTCTCCGGGGCGGTACCAACTTCTTGGTTAGGCTGTCAGGAAAACTGTTAGTAGTTAACAAAAAGGTGCTTTAACTCGAATTCTGTCTCGGTTTGACCCGTTTTGGATAACTTGACAACGACTCCTGGTCTAAAAAGGAATAAAATTTTATCACTGTTAACTAAGTTCATCAGGTTGGTTCTTATGTAAAACTAAAAGCATGGCGTATGAACTTAACCGACCAGCGATGAAAACATCTCCTGACAGTTATGACGAAACACTGATGCAATATATACTTGAGTACCTTCTCCGCTTATTGCGTTATAACCACTGACAAAGCCTAGACAGCCTCCAGTTCATTCTCATTACCAGTCATATTATGGTAGAGTTTGGCTATTTCATGACACGTGTAAGCCTGGAGGTTTTATGTTTCGGAAGAGAAACTTACCCCAAGGGCTACAATACTGCTTCTCTGTCATGGCTGGATGCATCAATGTCAGGCTGTTATAATCAGGAATGTTTAAGAGTTCCTTCTTCACTAACATGTAAGAAAAGACGATCAACCATCCCACTCTTTGCATTACTTGTATTAATTGAGATTTAGCTTTGTTGGGTTGAAGTTAACTATTACAAAATGTACAATGTGGAATCGTGAAACCACGCTGGGAGTTGTTATTTTGTAGCTTTCGATAACATTTCAAAACCACTGTGTGGCGATGACGCATTTGCAGTTATACACTGCATGAGCGACGCATCATGTGATATCCATACTTTCTACAACGGGCTACAAGAATGGTTGAAAAAACTTAATCAATTTCTAACTGTGACAACATTTAGGGAAGTAAGTATTAAATACAATCAACGGGATGCAGGATTTATTTTCAGGCTACATTATTTTAGGGACAGTACTCAATTGGTAATTTTCAGGACTAATTTTGGGGATGGCGTATTATATAAAAGGTTAGTATTTCATATGGTATTTGATGATCTTAAGTTTCGTAGGGTTAATGTTTTTTTTTAGACATCCCCTTTCTTTAAAGTAATTGGTGGGAGTACTGAAGAACGACTTGGTCACAATAAGTAAAGATAAATATTGGGGGAGGACCCTTTTTTTCTCAGTAGAAAATGAAGGAAGGTTTGTAAAGAGGTAGTGTCAAGCTTGACACATAATGCGTCTCGAAGTGAGTCAGGTTTGAAATGCAAAACGCCACATAGCTCGCAACACTTACCGTTTATGGTTAGTTTTATGCCTGAATCAGGTCTCAGTTATTTTATGTTGACCACTTCTGTCATAAAGGTGCCACAGGAAAAGCAGCAATAAGCATTTCTAAAGAGCTTTGCTTTTAGTTGTTACTGCAGATTTATCTCGATGGGTGCTTACACGACTCGATAATATTGGCTGAAATCTGTATTCATCATTCTGAACTGTGCTTGCGGTTGACAAAGATAACATGAGAATCCTCAGCACCCGATTTGTCACAAACATGCCAAGTATAAATGGTTTCGACGGGTGCAGAAGAGGGGATTTCAAATCGTCAAAACAAGTGCGAATCTGGAATCGGAAGGAGCGACTTAAGAGGATTTTTAAATGACTGGGAACCCAGAATGGGGTCTTTAAGTGTCCAGGGAGTGTACATCTTTCATTGTGACACCTGTTCTGCCTAGATGGATAATTGGTGCAAACTTGCCCAGAATAGCCAAGACGTCACTATCGATCTTGCTCTGGACTAGTATGCCGCGTGCATCGCTGAGTGTTACACTTTCAACGCATAGTAATGGGGCAAGAGTAGACAGTTCGCGACTTTGAATACAGATTCAAAACCTTGAATCCCCTGTTCACGTTGAATGCAATAGATACTCCGCCAAAAATAAAAAAATTTCAAAGTCAACTTGTTGGGAAAAAATGTACCATAGAAAGACGAGGGTGCAAAATGTTACAATTCAAGCGTCGTGTGGAAGCCAATGAAGACATAATGACTTATAATGATTTATTTTCTAATCTTTAAACTTATGATCTTATATTAATTTGATCTATGCAAATATTATTTCATAGGGTTTGGCTATCAAAATATTTTAAATTGTGCTTTCATCTGTTACAATTTTCATGATTCAATCCACTATTTTACGTTATTTTTCTTTAACAACTCACACAGCACAAACTATCAGAAAAAACAAAAACAAATACCAAACACAAAAACAAACAGCCTTGTATAATAAACTGCACAATTTAATCAATAAATGTCAAATATAGAGGGAAATGTACGGAGTCCGATGGGCTACGGTATACTCAATCCCTGTACGCCACAATCAAAGGTAAATAATGGAACCGTATCTACAAGTCTCGAGAGTATCTTCAGTTTCAATTCAGTACCCGTCTCTCCGAGCTGAATCAAGGTTACGGTTCGCGGCCAATGAGACTCGGGACTTCGGCTGTCTCTCTCCCATGTTTCTCAGGCTCCTGATGGGACGATGGTGCATCACTAAGTGTTCTTTGCCACTCGGTATATCGAGCCTGTACTCTTGAGGATGCACCACAATATTGAGTAATTGCTTTCTTTGATGTGGCTTGTAAGATCGTAAACGGCGAGGGCAACATCGCAGTTAATGCATTCCTGAAATCCAACAAATTGTCAGCGAGACACGACGCGCGGCTCAGCAGGGCGAAGCAAGTGAAACTTGATCTAAATACCCGTTTACCTGCGATGTGGATCGTTTGATGCGACTTGTTACAAAATGTCACGTAGCAGAAAGAGAACGTTAATATACCGAGTGTTCTTGATGGTCGAGCAACTTTTCCATTTAAAGACAGTCCGTGCACGTTGTTGACTGTGAAAGAATACAACGTTTCTGAAAAAAAATTCAGCTCAAAAGTTGTTACGCGACTGTCTGAAGTACGAAGAAGATCTTACGGGGGAAATATACAAGGTCCCTTCATCCCAACAAAGATATAATTTTTCAACTATAAAGAAATTTCCATGGAGAACACCTGTCAATAAAACTATTGTTACTTGTTGTCTGTCTTTACCATAGACTGCAACGACTCACTAGCATCTCGTTGATAGATACACTTTAAGTCCTGAGCAAATTTACAGATCTTGTTACATTTTTTTTAAAGACGGGTTTTGCCACGCACCGATTTCAAGTCGGGAGGATATACTACGCTGCTCTTTGGCACATTTGTTGTTTATCTAGGTCAGTCCTGTATCCATTAATCCACGGATATCTTCACAGTAAAGGTTAAACAATTCCAAATTCATGGTCTTGATAAAACCTCGTGAATAAAAGCGAATGCAACTTAGGTGTAAATATTAGGTTTCCAAAAGGCAACGTGTAATTTCTTTACAGCAAAGTATATGAAGCTATAGCTGTTCGACATTATCATCCGCAGCAGGTGTGTCAATTGAATCCCAACAAGGGCCTTCGTTCTTATATTTTGCAGTTTTAGTGAACTGTGTAGATTTCTTAGAGGTCCTCACATAGCGGTATGAATTGAATCATCATCTAGATGAAGGAGATATCGTAATGTGATCGTTAATAATATCCGGACCAGTCAAACCAGGAGCTTTCAAGACGAATCTGATGTTCAAGGAGACTCAGTCAGATTCTGAATACGAGTCAGGCTATCGCAACCCCATGGGGGTTTAAAGTAATACCAGTCTACCAGTTCGAACCAAAACAAGTTGGACATAAACAAAATCCATTGGTATATGAAAACAAATCACTTAACACAACTCATCACGCTCCCAGACATGTATGCATTTTGACCGGTCGAACCAAGAGCTATCAAGGCGAGTCTGACCGTGTGATAGTTCTGTCCATGCGTTTAGAACTTTAGTTTCCAGGAGAGTCTGACTCTACTGAATCCGAGTCAGACTGTCCCCATCGAGGAGGGGTTTAAAAGTAATGTTTTATCGACTAAAAAAATAAATTATCCTCCGAGTCTGCCATTTTCATTAATACGGGAAAACAAATTATCATTAACATATCTCTTCACGCTCCTAGATATATCAAGATTTGGTTACATGATACGCTGTACTTACTCTAAGCAATGAACCGTAAACAGAGAAGGAAAAAATACTCACAGTTTGAGTAAGTATCTGAAACTTTCAGCCTCTCTCAACCGCAAACTTCCTGGACGACGGGATGTTAATGGGTATCTTGTTCAGAATGATTTCTTCTTGTGTGTCCCTAGGTGTCCTGTGACTACTGTAATAATATATTCATTGACCCGTTATGAAGGATCGATGCTCATCTGTTGCGCTCTATTTGTGCTTCTCGGTCAGTAGGGCTGGACTCTCGCGGGATTCTCTCCTGTATAGGGTGAAGTTCAACGAGAATGTGTTATAAGCTACAAAAATAAATGCTATGATTTTAATACACAGATTTAACAACAAAGGTGTGTTCTGAACACCCATCGAAACAATTACCTATAGCGCCATCACCCATTAAGCTTTGTTGGGTCGTACCACAGTGTGTTACTATGCAATGCCAATATATGGGCAACTTGGTCCGCCAAAATAGCAGACTTTGAACAGACACTAGCCGCCGCGTGTGACGTCACCAGTGCATTGGAGTAAATAACAAGTACCCCTTTCACGCAACAGTATACCTTTATTGCAACGTCACAGCCCGAGTTTGTGCCAACCGAGGTTGGAAAACTATGGAAATCCATACATGCAGAGTAAAGATAGATGCCATAGTTTATAGCAATGTTACACAAAAATATTTAAAAATAGTGTTGGTTGTGTTGGAAACAAAGCAACCAATCGGGGGACCGAGGTATTTTATTTAATTTAAAGTTTCCAGAAGGTGTTCAATTTAGTCACAACATCTGTTAACACAAATGTTTTGCTAACATTCGGCCGTCCACGCCAACCAGCGCAGTTTGTCCAACAAAATAAAGGTCTATATAAGCCGGATCGCGGCATCATTTTGGACAACTCTCCTAAATTTGTAGTAAGTATTATCTTGGAAGGCGCTTACACTATACAGACTCCTGGATCAGCATTGATCCGGATTCCGGAACCTGGTCAATTCTGATCCTTCAGAGTCAGGCTGACCTGGAAAGTGGTTAAAAGAAAAATGAACTATTAACTCTGACTAGTTGAGTCATTTTGACCTGTTTCCAGGTAATTTTAACACAGACTGCGGGTCATACTGACCCATAGTGGCTTGTGCCCCACGGAGTCCGGATCTGGGTAAATTCTTACCCGGAAGGTCGTAGAGAATGGGTTTCAAGTCAAAGCTCTTATGGAATTTGAGAGATTGTGATGAGCGAAAACTGTTGGCTACGGTCGAGGAAAGGTTTTAAAACTCCGTTTTATAAATCCAAAATAATTAGCTGGTATATAACATTAGGTTTCATGCACCCTCTGCATCAGGGGAGGGTAAAAATGATATATTTCTAAAAGAAAATGTGAATAGTTAATCCTAATCCTCTCTCCTACATGCTTCATATTACAATCGATCACTTTGCTCTGGTCCCAAGAGCCAGAAAACTTGGGGAACAAATGGATAAGCCTCCAAAACAATCCACTCCAAATTCAATTTCGTGAAATGCCTGGATGCTTTTGAAAACATGATATCCTATTTGATATATTAAAACACGATTTATGTATTAAAATAAAAGTCTCACTAAGTCTGTCTGTGAAATGACCGGATTGAGGGGGAAAGCGAAATATAGATATAACACAAAAGCAACTTGAAGGTGAGCTGGACGGTTGTCGCATGGGGTAATCTTATCAACTCAGGTGCCTCCATGATCATGCTTAAGTGGTTTTTGAAGAAGGTACGTGGCTCTGGACGTCTCCATTGATATTGCACGGCAGTTTGGGGATGACATGCGGTATCAAATCACGAGAAGACATTGATATGTTGTTCAGAATCTTGGGTTACTCATTCAAGAAGAAAATGTATTATTATTAAGAATTGGGTGACTATACTGTTAATTTTACTAGGACTTCCGAAGTATTCACACCACTACCTTAAAAGTTGTAATAAGACGAGTAACAATCAGACGAAGGGAACATGTCATTTTCCATCGAACGCTGTACTTGATATCTTGCAAGAAAAAAATAATAGGCCTAATAATATTTTCTTCTGTGACATAATTTTTTTTCTGTGAAAATTTCCCTCTGAAACTAAGTCATACTCGAGAAAACTACATCCGATAACCTCAAAACAAAACGTAACAGCTGATTTTAGTTGTTACTACAAACATCAAGGACATTACATTTACATTCACATTTACATGTTGCGTGGTTTTCACTATTTGCCCCTGTTTCACACAATGGACTAAGCCCGAATTTTCACAGGTTTGTTACTCTTCGTCAACTCTATACAATCCTGTGTATTTTAAGTAATACTCTGAAATACGGTAATTTATCCCACTCACGTCTGATATCATGGGTAACTGTAATAGGCAAAGAACAAACATGAAGTAGATTAGCTTGGTGTTATTTTGAAATTAAGCCACCACGTAGTCCTGCTACACATGGTCCTCGTGGAAAGAAGGGGAGAGAAGCCGGCAACTTTCTGGTCGTTTATTGTTTGTGCCCTCGCAAGATCATCAATAATTCAGAACGTATCTCTGTCCCACAGCCTCGAGAAACAGTGTCGCATCATCGTGTAATTGAAAACGACTGGGTTGATTTCAAACCTAAGGTATTTATAAACTGTAGCTGGCTTATCGAACTGAAGTTCTCTGTGTCTATCGTTGTCCAGGGTCTTACATATATATATTTTTTTTTATAGTCGTGATACAAACTACTTTTTGGGGTCTCAGAAGAACACTATATCTCTTTAATCTGGATAGGCCGTGGCTATCAGGTGAAAATCTCGAAACGGATCAAGCAACAGACTAACTGGTTGATTCGGTATGTCGCTACATAGGCTCTGAGATAAAGCTTTGGTTTTGTGCTAATCTTGTGATTTTATGACGGATGTATTTTGTTTTTTTCCCTTCCATTGTAAAACATTGTAAATTTGTTTTGATGTTTTATTGGAGCGTTATTGCTGTCCTTTTAATATGTGTAGGCCTAATTATTGTTTTTAAAATAGTTTTTTATAATATCATGTATTTTTAAGATGCGAACAATCACTGGTTATTCTATTCCTATGTTCGATTATTACATTAAATAAATACTGGTCGTTTCTCTGTGGGTTACAGCAATACAATCCAATAAAACAACAACCCGTGTTATGCCTCTATAATGTGTATAACAATTAACCTATTGAAGCAGGTGAATTAAGCAGACTAGGGCCTTTCTCAAACCTCGGCTTGGGCTTCGGCTCCGGCTCCGGCCCTGGCTCCGGCTCCAGGCTCCGTCTGATGTTCGAACCACCGCGTGCAAACACACGCTGAAGCAAACATTTATAACGGAGCCCAAGCCGGAGACGGTGACTAAGCCGAGGTTTGAGAAAGGCCCCATATACAAAACTTTGTCCGGATATTGTTGGTGGCTCGGGAGTTACCATCGACCCTTCCTGACACGATGCGTCACTTCCAGACTGAAAGACAATTCGTTATGAGGAGACTCTAACAATACGGAAAAACAGTAATAGTCCAGGCACTACAGACTAATCGATTCAACAAGATGACTAATATTGACAAGTGATACTGTATACATCGAACCGGCTTCGTCCCGAAGTAAAGTTATACCAACGTGTTTGGACTAAGTATTTTTTGGCGTAACTGTTCTTCAGTCAATGATATCTCGAAATACGAACCACTCAAAAGTAAACAAGAACACTAAACTCATGTTCATAAAACAGTATCCAAAACCTTACAGTTTGAAACCGGGCCTTGCCACTTTACAATAATCGATTAATTAAAATCGATGCTATAAGAATTGAACAGAAATGTGGCTCGGGGAGTCGATATTTATTTTACTGTGACCTTTTTATATTTTCCTTATTCTCTTTTCCTGGAAGAATTGTCGATGAAAAATGTTGAAAAGGGTTCATTTGGGTCCTTTATTATTAGATTTGACAATACGGTGTCACTTAGCCTTTGAAATAAAATACGGTTTCCGGGTAAATTCTATCTTGTACCTGTGGGGGATTTAGAGGCAGTCTCTGGTAGTGTGTGGAAGCTGAGGAGCAATTAATGGTTATGATAAAACAAATCATTGATGAAGGATACAAGTTAAGGACAAAAATCAACAAAAGTAGTCCAAAAGCATAAAGCCGAAATTGGATATCACGTCGAATAAATGGTCAACAAGTAGCAAAGCCACCTGAAGAAATGAGCAACTAAAAAGGTATCAATAAAATGTGAATGAATTCGTTGCAATTCTTCGTCAGAATAATTCGATTTGCAAAACTGAACCAGGCAATCAATGAGTCTGTAAGATTATCTTACCCGCATATTATAACTTAGAGATAAAAGTTAAAGGTATTGTCTGAAAGATAACTTGTTATGAAGGTTATACTAAAATAATGTCTGTTAAAAATTCCCCCCTAAAATGAAGTCATATATTCGAGAAAATTTTATTCAAAAACCTTAAAACAAACGCAACAGCTGGTTTCGGTCGTTCCAATGTGTTCGAAGGCAGAATATAGTGATGGGCTTTCACTATCTTCTCCTGACTCACACAACAGATTAAGCCCAAATTTTCACAGATTTGTTATTTGATGTTATTGGTTGATCGTGGTTAAACATGAACAGTGTCTGCCTATTTTTTTGTTAGCTCTAACAATCTTGGATAATACCTCTAAGCGCTGCATTGAATGATAGTAATTGAGAAGTTAGGAGTTGGGTGTCATGCGGTACATCTCGCGGTATAGACTCAGTCTCAGCGAGGACTATGCTAGTTGCTACCCCAGGGAGGGTATAGTGGATATTGAGATCGGTAAATTCAGCGGACAATAAACTGGCTTCATTACAAGATAATGATCGTGATGCCTGAAGCAGATCTCCGCAATGGAAGTGGATCTACACTTTGCGAAATGCTAAGACAGTTTTTCTTGAAAGGGACATACGTACACATTTAAATATATTATATACTAATTCAACTTTGTGTGTTGATGAAGTTAAGTTCGTTCATATTTGTTACGAAACAGTATTTTGTTTCGAACCCAGCTTAACACACGATCAAATGGGAGTAAGATGGATGATATTTCCTTTAAAAAAAACACAAGACAGAATTATTGAAAGTATTAGAGTTTATCAATTTATACTAAACCAATATGCCTATTGTGTTTCTCGACTTGTGTTGGGGTTGTTTTTGTCTCTTTGAGTGTGCAAATATCGCTTTAATGTGCTCTATAATTACATCCCTTGTATACTCTGATTATATAAGTACCTTGTAATGCTTTTCTTAAATTGTTATGTTATTTATTAACAAATTTTCAATACCTCAAAATATGTTTGGTCAAACATAGATGGTGGTTTATCAATGTTGTATTATTATTCTATATTTATTGTTGTCCGCCGCTAAAGGCACCATCGGAAATGCATAACAACAAAGATATAGAATCATTTGCATATCTTATATAAAAGCATTTAATACCGAACAACAGTTTTACTAAAAAAATAAATAAATAAATGTTCTCATGTCCCTTTAATAAAAACAATATCCATGGTTATGTACAGGTGTTAATCTATAGCCAAACAGGATTGATGACGTCTGTTCAGGAAATACACCACCTGTCGATGTGCAATCTTTCCCTTCAAGATCGAGAAACTTGGCAAAGCATTTGATTGCTTAATAAGCCATGATGCGAAAATAGGCCAAGTATACTATCAACCACAGTTTGTAAGTAGGTCTGTAGGATAATTGATAATCAATAAAAGACCCTAAAATCGCCGCCAACGTCTCGTTCCTGTACGCCCAAACAATTGTGAATAAACACGTTTTCAATACAGATAAAAATGGGTCTGACTAGTTTCCCTTCAAGGCTTTGCTTAGTTACTTTGCAATGTTTTTCAAAATTGGCGACATCGGGATGAATATATCCACCTATTCTGTTAATTGTTTCCAGACGGTTTGAAACTACGAGCATTAGTTACGCACTGAAATGGCCCAAGACATTCTCGCGGGGCTGTTATCATTCTTACCCTGTGGGATTCCACCGACCCACAGCTTATCTTTACGATCGATACGTACATGACGTTAAAAGAGAAGTACACGTTGAAAACCTTTTGTTAAATGTAAATGAGGCTGGAAATTTCCCTAAAGCCCATTAGTGGGATCAATAGCTGTAATTTCTCTTAAAGTTACGCGACACAGACGACCAAGTGAGAAATACAATCAAGATGCACACGGTAGAGTGTCAAAACAAGTGAAAGTAAAGGATTGTTTCTCTGTGGCCAAAAATAATAAGTACATTACTCAGAACATTAATTTAAGGGCCTGATGCCCCTCGTTGAAGAGGTTGTCTAAACATGATATCGAAATTATCCATCTAGTTTGACACTGGTCTCAGCTGTTCATCTCTCCTGCCTACTGTGCTTTACAGAACCAGGAGGCCACAACACCTCGATTCATCACCAACGTGAACAAATAAATAAATTAATGATTGGGGGGGGGGGGGTCTCAATAAACAACATGACCACAATTACCAAAGATCTTCTACTTGAAGTCAAACATAGGAAAAAATAAGTAAAATACTAGTCTACACAAAGCTATAAACAACTGTAACCAAACTTGATACAAGTCAAATTGTTGTTCTTTGTATATTTAATTTTCAGAAGGCCAAAATATATGCAAATTCAAAATACCCTCAGGCAGATGTATGTTTTCAGAGCCAATTTCATGTTATCACTTACCTTATCTTGATTTAATATGAGTTTGATTGTAAACCATTGAGTGGATGTTGTGCTGCGATCGTCTAAAGGTTGACCACAAGGTAACGGTTTTAAAAGACTTCACCTAGTAGTAGTGTTCGAGATATCGTTTATGTACTTAAATTACTTTCCCATTGTCCGGTATCCTAAGAATGTCGAAGACGAGGGTCACCATATTGACATATTCTAAATGCCGAGTGGATTAAAGCGATCGATTTCTGGGAAGTTAGTTTAGTGGATGAACTTTCCACTAGTCATCTAGTCAACACAGTTAGTTTCACATGCACTTTGTTTTGATACTCAAAAGGCATGTAGAAAGGACAGAAGAGTGCGGGACCATGTTTTTTTTTTTATTTATCTAAAGTTTAGAAGACACTAGTGGCACAAAGATGTTTGTTAAAAAACCAAATCTATATACAAAACTAAATTTACAAAGTTGTTTACTGTTTGTAAAACCAACAATTTCAATGATTTTTACAACTAATCATATCCAAGGAAGATTCTGAATGTTATGGTCCTTGGGGGCTACGATTCTTCAAAAGCTGCATTGGCTTAGCCAAAGTAAATGTTTAGGGTATTCGGATTTTTCTAGGGGAGAAAGGAGGGCACCGCTGGCAAATTCACAAATCGTTCATTGTCGCAATCTTTACAAAATATTAATCTACGCAATGATGGATTCCAAACAACCCACTCAATTAAACCAAAAGGAAATGTACATTTGATGATGTTTCTGAGCTAACCCTTTTCATATTAGCTTTCAAAGTCATATTCCATAATTTGGTTTGAATTTTGCATCTTTCTTCTAAATCTGTAGCGATTGACCAGATAATGTTCTGCATTGAGCTGGTTGTTTGATCACATAGTAAATGGGATCTAGTTTCACGGAACCTGATAATTAGAGTGTCAATGTATTATACAGATGTTATAAGTGCAACTTTATTACCAAAGTTCTATGGTAGACCATCTGCCAAATTAGTTTAATACAGATTACTGCCTACGATCCGTACAATCTAAATGATACAGTGTGTATGATAATAAAGTGATACATTACCAAGCTAGTCAACTTACGGTCAGTTCACAATATCAAACGATGGCATGAATTCAGCCAAAGGGCGTTCTAACCCACCATAATTCAAAATTATAGTGAAATTATAGTAAAATTAAGTGTGTTGTTTTCACGTGTCCGGCTATTTCCTTGAATAACTCAACATTGTTTGTTTTACTAATTGAGCTTCGTAAATTGGTTTTTAACTTCTACCATTGACAATTATTGAAATATTGATTGTGTTCGCGGAGTTTGTTTCTGCCCATCCTCCTAACCAAATCATGACCCCTGTTGATTGACACCCCCATTATTGACGTGTGGTATGGTCCACTTTTATGGTAATTAAGAGCTGACCGATATGTACGATGTGCTAAAACAAAATTGTAGTATTAAAATATGTCAGCATGTGCTGACAGCCGCCATCATCGCACAGTTCTAAAAATAACGTGAGTAGGTAGAAATATCAACAAAATTGAATTAATCAAACTAACATACGACGAACTTGTTTGTTTTCTTTTATTCGATTTGGCGAGTCTAAATGAAGAAATTGGCAACTGTTTTATGCTTCTGTTGAAAACTGTTGGATTTATTAATGAACGTATCTTGAAAATAAATGAAATATATACAGGCCTACATAAAAATATTACATTAAAAAAAAATAACAATAAATAAATACTGACGCATTGCACAGTTCAATTAAAAACAGTCTTCAAATAATGGTATTCTGTTCCGTTGACAGAGAGTAAATCTGAACATTGCGAGAAAGTTTATCTTGGATTATTATGAATCAATGGAACAAATAAGACCGCGCAGCAAGAGTCCAAGAAGGGAAACGTAAATATAAGACAACTCAAAGGTCAACAAAACGTGACCTGATGAATGAGATTTGGCCATTGAGATCTCTTTGCGATCGGTGTCTACCGCGAAATAACAAATAATATGAAACCATTAGTACCTGGGTGTGATCTCTCTCCTTTCACAGAGCGGATCTGTACTATATCAATATTTAATTTAATTTAGGGATGCTCCACGATGTAACACTTCACAATTGCTTTTTGAATGTTTGTTCACGTGACGTCGTTGCCCATATCCCTGGATATTCCACAACCATCTTTTCGTTACCATGAGGGCGCTGTTTCGAGTTATTAACTTTGTGGATCCCACGACAGAAGTTGTCCATAATTGACGATAGGGGTCGCTCTTAAAGAAACTATATTTTTCAATACCAAACTGCAAGTACTTTTGGATTCCTACAATCATAGAAAAGTCGAGACGAATGAATTGTTCATCAACTTATTGCCGTCTTAGTAAACAAATGTAGCATTAATTCATCAACACATATTCTGCGCTCAGAATTTATCAATTGATTTTTTTATATTTTATTTTAATGGTTTTGGTACCAATTTGGAAACGTTACGCTGTGTTGCCGTTTATAGAGGGAAAGTGTATACCCCAATACTCTCATAACACACTATTTCCCTCTTGTACAGAAAACCCACCCCATTAAATCATTTGAAGATCTCCTGTGATTGTAAGCAAACAACGAAGACACAAAAGAGAGGGTGGTACCACCATGCCCCTCTATCAAGCATCAAATTTACGTTGTGGAGGTCGGGTGTTACATCTCAGGTGACTCAGCAAATGTTATGTCGAAAACACTAGAATTAATTCTCCTGCCTAACACCTAGCAAAATTAGAACCTCTGTCTACATTTCTTCTTATTTTGTATAATGTTGTTTCGTGTTCACAAAATCAACAATGAAATGATTAAATAAAGGTATGAACATTTGCTGTTAAACCCTAATGACAAAATCCTTGAATCAATACTTGTGCATTTGTGATGAAACTTTATAATAAATCATGTCATTGTAACTTTGATGTTCGTAACATTCAAGCATTCACATTATGAAAGCTTCATACTCTCGATTAAGGATAATAGCTTAACAACTTGCTTACCATTTTGTGGTCTTTGTGACCGGGTCCTCGGTAAGATACATAACATAATTTCAAGACTTTGGTGAAGTGAGGGTAGACGAAAGCTGCATGTATACTTGAGACAGTTTTACAAACAAAGCAAGACAGATGGCACAGCGCCCTCTTTCGGCTTTGCCTCTCTTCATACCAAAGCCGTTATGTAGATAGTAGGCGTGAAGGGTGTCTTTTTTGAACGGGCACATCGCCTTTGATGATAACTGAGATTGTATGAACTGTTTTAAGTACCGTTATGTGGCAAAGGCGCGGTCAGGGTTTTTATTCTGTTCATGTCACTGCGCCATTCTCAAGAATTTGAAGTGTACAAAATAACTTGAATTCCTCAGGCCACAATATGAATCCAGCTTTGAATTCGTAGTTTCAATGACACAAAGTGAGTGATTGAATTGGTTTCAGAAAGCGCTGATAAGGAATCAGGATTCCACTGCTGTAACCGTTTTCATATAAATGGGAATATATAACCTCAGTATGTACCAAGACATTGAAAGTCTTTCGCCGTTTGGTTATCTTCATTTGGTGCTCGATATGTGGCGTGGTGTGTCCCCCCCCCCCCCCCTATTGTTCGGAATGGGAATCTCAGGAATTCTTTTCAAGGATTTTAGGGGGGAGACTTGTGTATAAAAAGGAAAATAATGTGTTAACGTATGGGAAGATTTAGGGGTAAACCCTTTGCCACTTATCAGGCATGGCCATAGAACATTGACCAATGAAAACACGTAGAAACGGTCTATGTGCGTTGCCATTTTGCCATACACGCGTGTCACGTGATGATCATTTTGCCATACACAGACGACACAGAGGGCGGTCGAGCTGAGCGTTCTCCGGGTTCTATTTCTGTGGGCATGGCATAGCCATCTCGATCCTGCCGGTGTGGACGGAGATTCTGTCCCCCCGGAGATTCTGTCCCCCCATATGGAGAACTGTGTATAAACTGCTTTTGATAGCGCCCTCTTTTGAATCATCCTTCTCCAGCCCACGTTAATTTCCGATTGGGGGACAGAATCTCCGGGGGACAGATTTCCCTATGACACCAGAAAGTAATGGAAAACATAATTATGTCTTGAACTCTATTATAGATAATGTTTTTACTCACAATAAACGGTTGCAGTTAAAACGGAATTATATACAGCACATGTGGCTGTAAACAGTTGCAGACATTCAGACTCTGCAACATTTTGGATGGACAATTAACAGTATCGTTAAAAACATGTTAAGAGATGGATTAGTGGGGACAGGAAAAAGAGAATCCAATGTTGACTCCCGGGCTTATAATGGATTGGCACAACTAGTTTTACTATGGGATTCTCAACATGGTAACATAGAAAGAGGGCGTCCTGCTGCACACGTTTGTGGACACCCCTGGATAGTGACTCTGACTTTAACCGACGTAAATTCCAAGCAAGCATAGAATGAAGGGACTAGTAGTAGTAGTGGAGAGACGTTGGCAGCCAGCAGTGCCTGGGTTCGCTCAAGTTGATGAAGGTTGTGAATGAGTTCATACAGCTACGGGTATAGAGAGGAAGGGGGTGGGGCTACAGCAAGTTAGCAACCACGAAGGTCAATTTTAACAATTGTGATTTTATTTTAAGAATTGGTTCGCATTCCGGAATGTAACCTAATTTATGCACGTTCGTTTTTGCCATAAATAGCAAGGACATTACTTACTTACTTACGGCAAGTTTGTCATCTGTTACGACTAAAATGTATCCTTGTTAGGCAAAAAATATACAATTTTGATCAAAAAGGGACATAAGGTGATTGGCTAATTTTGCTTGTTTCCCATGTCGCTCCTTGGGATAAAGTCAGTTTGTTTTCACGCCTCTAAACGCTTAGATAATTAGGGAAATAAATCAATTACTGGGTAACTAATTGACTCAAATAATTCTAGACAATATCTGGGCATGTATAAAGAAGTCAAATAGATGCAAAAATGGATGGAAAATGCACATACTTTTTTTTGTACTATACCTTAGATTGTGTGGTAGAATCAAAATTAAATAGCCATTTTTGCTTATCAATATTAGGCTTTTAAAGCATTTATTTTATTATTATTTATTTATTGTTACTATTATTTTATTTTTTTTATTATATTTCATTGCTGAGCATTGCCTGGTATCAGGAGCTTATTCAGTGTTGTGCACACAGAGAAGCAGACACCTACAATGACAGAGCCCTCTGTTGTCAACATCAATGCCCCCTCCCC
>JAUELU010108795.1:0-10634 GCA_032357145.1 Evasterias troschelii | reverse complement strand
CACATACACATTACCGGTTAAAAGTAGCGATAATTATACGGAAGTAGGCCTATACACGATTATTGGTTAAGTGTTTTGCCATAAATTTAACCATTCAGGTTTCTCTGGTTTATAACTATAAACTTGTAGGAACAGTAAAACTGCTTTAAACACCAATTTTAACAAAATTTACAGGCTGAGCAGTCCAACAGTTTATACACATTTCATTCATGAAATGCAATTAATCATAACAAGTTCAGAGGTATTATTTACATTATAATGGTCTATTCCAGTTTAGGGGGAAACATACACAGAAAGCTCGTTCTCAATAATGAGCATGTTGTCCCCACTCCCCTCAATTTCAAAATCTAACCAGGTGGGTGTAATTTCAAAGTAAACTTCCCATTTAACCGTTTCTATATAAAGTATGAGGTTATTGTCCGCTTTGATGGCTACGGCTTTGTCTTTGGTCAGATTAACTGAAAGGGCCCAGCCGTAAACCGTAGCCGAAGTGTCTTGATTTGGCCGAACATTTCTGAGCAGAAAGAAACCAGGGAAGCGACAATGTACAATGTATAATGATGTTTGGAGCTTTGCATGGTGTGGTTAATAGGAAATAAATACAAGCTAGACACCTCTTGAAAGGCCTTGTTGCGAATGCTAAAGACTACATCGGAGCGACCGACCACATCATCTCACCAAGAATCAAAGAGCACATCATGGCAGAAAAGGACAATAACTTGGAGAAATCGGCCAATCATCACTGCATCGAACTCATCAACAACACCAAGCTCATCGCCCCTGTCCCATTCTGGCACCAAAGAAGACTCAGATAATACATCGAAATGATCAGGGCTCACAAAACAGTCACACAAGACATCAAGTTCCTCATCAACGACATCTGGTAACCACTACTCAAGACCACCCTTCCAGCCGCATCTTAAGACAACATTGTCACAAACAACCTTACGGATCAGGTTTGTTGGGCCCTGCTATTGTTCGTATATTATTCACTTTTTCTCAAGAATTGCTCTAAGGGGACTAAGTTGAATAGAGAAAAACTTTGTGGGGTCCAATGTTCCATTGTGTAAAAGACCCCTTCATGGGCCCTTCCGTAAGTCCACTCAAAACAAGTTCACTCAATTTACACCCAACAACTCTCATGCATCACCAGTCAAGCAAAACTTGGATCCTTCCCGCCCAAAATGTGTTTCTCCCTCCAGCCCTTCTTATGAAGCCAAAGCATCACCACCAGCTCATTAGCATTATCTGGAGGACGTTCGAAACGTCGGGACCATAACAATGACTCCTTTCACAGCAGCCAACACTCCTCTCAAAAATGTAAAAACTAAGTTTACTATATTAGGAATTTCCGTAATGTTGACTGTAGAAGCTGTATTTGCCTCGCAAGATTGAACTGCTCTCTGACCGTGGTAAGATTATAATTTTAATTATTTGTTATTATACAAAAATAAGTCAATGGCCTGAGGTTTCGACCCTAGCCAGGTCTTTTAGCCTTTGTCAAAGTCCGGCCATTGTGCATTAATATAAAGTCCTTTTGGTTGGTCTTAAAGCAGTTTGCAACAACAAATTTGCAACCTGAGAAGACCCCAATAATAGATTTTCATATTTAGTGACGATGAAAGTGCAATTTTTTCATCGTCGTGCAAGCAACAATTCAATAGACACAATTTCTCCAAGGAAGGAACGGGAATAATCTGGTCTTTCTGAATACCGTGGAGATTATTACCTTTGAGCGAAACTGTCTTTATACTGCCTGCAGCAGCAACGACGGAGAAAACTGCCACAATATCATCACACTGCAGACTGCACTCTGAAAGATACAATTCCTCCAACGAAGAAACAGGAGTTATCTGGTCTCCCTGAATACCATGGAGATTATTTTTGTTAAGCGAAACTGTGTTTATACTGCCTGCAGCAGCAACGAGGGAGAAAACTGCCCTAATATCATCACACTGCAGATTACACTCCTTAAGAAGAATGATCTCCAAGGAAGAAACAGGAGTTATCTGGTCTCCCTGAATACCATGGAGACTGTTTTTGTCAAGCGAAACCGTCTTTATACTGCCTGCAGCAGCAACGAGGGAGAAAACTGGCCCAATATCATCACCCTGCAGACTGCACTCCGATAGACTCACATTCTCCAAGGAAGAAACAGGAGTTATCTTGTCTTCCTGAATACCATGGAAATTATTGTTGTCAAGCGAAACTGTCTTTATACTGCCTGCGGCAGCAACGAGGGAGAAAACTGCCCTAATATCATCACACTGCAGACTGCAGCCCGATAGAGAAAATTTCTCCAAGGAAGAAACAGGAGTTATCTGGTCCCCCTGAATATCATGGAGATTATTTTTGTTAAGCGAAACTGTCTTTATACTGCCTGCGGCAGCAATGAGGGAGAAAACTTGCCCAATATCATCACACTGCAGACTGCACTCCGATAGATACAAATCCTCCAAGGAAGAAACAGGAGTTATCTGGTCTCCCTGAATACCATGGAGATCATTTTTGTTAAGCGAAACTTTCTTTATATTGCCTGCGGCAGCAACGAGGGAGAAAACTTGCCCAATATCATCACACTGCAGACTGCACTCCGATAGATACAAATCCTCCAAGGAAGAAACAGGAGTTAACTGGTCTCCCTGAATACCATGGAGATTATTTTTGTCAAGCGAAAGTGTCTTTATATTGCCTGCAACAGCAACGAGGGAGAAAACTGGCCCAATATCATCACTCTCTAGTTCACATTCGTTCAGTATTATGGCTTCCAAGGACGTAACGGAACTGGAATGTATCTGGTCTGATTTCAAGCCATTCAAATTGGTACCACTCAAGTCAAGTGTCTTTAACTTGGACGCTGATTTCATTAATTTGAAAAGTCGAGCGACAGAGGCATAGGTTAAATGACAACCTTCTAACGTTAATGATTTTAAATGTCCAGACATATCTTTGAGTATGTCTAACTGGTTTTTCATATCGACTCTAACTATTTGTAATGATAAATTACACACTATTCTATCCACAATTGTTTCCACTAGTGTTAAGTCGGTTTTGCTTTGACAGGTTATCGTTATATCATCTAAAACAGGCTTGGGTCGTCGTGGTAGGTTTTGGATGAAATAATGTGCAGCCAAGAAGTCTTCCCCTTTCAGCTCATATGGGAATCTTACCCATTCATCTAGCATGGGGGCTCGTTTGGATTCAAACAATACCAACATCATTAGCCTATGTAAACAGACATACCTCTCACGTTCAGCAGTGGTGTTTTTATTGTAAACTGTTAGCTGCTTTTTGGTCAGTTCAATAACATATTCTGCAGCGTTTTGGTTTCTCCCGCTACAGAAACGGATTAAGTATCCATTTCTTTCTACGTCTCCTTCTAACAATTTTGACAAGTACTCGTTAAATTTGTCAGGACTGGTTTCTGCCAAATCAGAAAGGTAAACGGAACAACAATACTGCATCATTGTTAAGTGGTAGAATCTGACTCGCTCAACTCTATTGATACCCTGCATGTATTTGATTTGAGTCAGTAAGCCGACCTCACATCCCATTTGGAAATCCTCTGAATCGAAATCTGAAATTGCAAGGAAATAATTTTCAACGCTTTCTAACATCAAACGTTCAAGTGCAACCTTCCCAAGTTTGGACATTAGCTCCTTAAACCTCTCTTCTGTGATTGTCTCAGAGGGTTTGGATGTGCAATCTTTGCTAATCTTTTGCCGGTAGAATATATCAGTTGCGAGATCAAACAGTTCTGTAATCGTGTCGGGTAGTCGTTCAGATTGACTTAATGATGAACACATCAGCCAGAGAAACAAAGGAATCTCGCTTAAACTACGAAGTGTTTCAGATTTGTTTATTTCAGAAAGAATATGAGCATGGTGTTTGTCATCGGAATTGCTGAAGTATGTACGGATATACTCTCCTTTCTTTTTGTCATCGAATCCAACTATGTTGATTCTTGTATAATCCGTATTGCACTTTAGTAACTTAATTGCCGTAGACTGACGACTTGTTACAATAACCTTACAGCATTTCAGAGACTTGAATGAGAGGACATTGTTAACACTGAAGTATTCTGTTGCATTTTGTAGTGTCTGAAAGGAGATTTCATCTGCTCCATCAAGAAGAATGAGAACTTCATCTGAGTGCTGTGTTATATAATTGTTAAGATCCTCTTTCTCGAATTTGTTTTGGGGCAATAAATGAAAAAATATTTCATCCATAATGTTAAAATTGATCTCCATTTTGTTAATTTCCAAGAAGAAGACAAGCTTATACTTTGACAGAGGTGAGTCTTGTTTTGGTTGGGTCAATTGAGTACCACTTTGTAAAACAGCCCAGTCATAAGCTATCTTTTTTAGAAGCGTTGATTTGCCATACCCACTCTCAGCGGTGATTAAGATTCTTTTCTTATCCAAGGTTAACATGTCTATGTATGAATTGAGGGGAATTTTGTTTTGGTTTTTACCGACCTCGTATTCGCCAGTGCTGTGTGGAATCTTGCTTTCTTTTGCCATTGTACTGCTATCTTTTTCCTTAATGGCGTCCGGCTGAAGTTTGCTCGTCTGATCAGGTTTGTTGGTTTCTTTCAAAAGTTCTAAACTGACAAAGAGATCATTCATATCAACAGCCAAATCCTTCTCCATCGGATGTGTGTTACTTTCATTGTCTCTTTGTAATGACTCACCAACGTTTCACCACACGCCTCAATGTTGAATGACAGCCCCTTTACATCTGTAGACAAATATTTGTTTAATTAAACTACTTGTTGCACCTTAAATTTAATTCAATTTTTGCAAACACGTTTTGGAACAAAATAACCGCAACGATTTTGAATGAAAATAACGAAATTAAATATTTGTGAATTTGGAAGCTTGATCAAAGTACCCCATAAAGACATTCGAATCACAGTTGACAGGAGGTTTACACACTGTATGCATCGCCAGAAAAACAAAACTACAGGTTTGGCAATATTGTGGTCTTTGTGTATTTCTTTCTCCCTTTGGTGATTGCTTTAAGTGTTTCAAAAGGTGCAAGATTTGAGGAAAAAATCTGGAGGAAACAAATCCTGAGAAATCTCATGCCCGAGTTGTTTTTTTTATTGCAAGAGTCAAATATACATGTTCCTGGTTTTCTTTTTCTTCTTTTATCTCAATTGCACACTTTCTTTTAAAGCTAGGATGTGAATGACTATACTCGTTTCAAAAAAGAGGTTTTTAACAGTTTGTAAGTATTGAACAAAAAAAGGATAAGAACAACAAAGTGAGTGCTGTACTTACTTGTTATTTTGTTGACCATATCATTGCGGTCGATATCCTTAAAAGCTTTCGTCAACCCTTCAAAAACTTCTTTTTTGTTACTTTTTTTTTGTTTCCAAGTAAGGAACATCTGAAAGGCGCTTTCTTTTAGGTCATTTCTGTTGTCGAGTTCAAGTGTTTCAATCTCTGCAGAACCAAAACCCAAAGTCGTGGCGAGTCGCTTCCAATCTTTCCCAATATTCGAAGCAAGGACTCGTAACATTTTCTCATCAATACCTGATGTATCGGATGATGATGACTGATGTTCCGATGACCGTCTACTGTGAACTTCGTCCGTGTTCCCTGCTCAGAGATGGAAACAGTGTCAACGATGGATTAAGGTCAAACTTTGGTAAGGAATTCAAAACTTTGACAATTTAATTTGCTCCGCGTAATGTTCCTTTGCTGCAATGTTTAAATGGTAAGTAGACAGTTTTTATCAAACTGACTATTAAAGTGCTTTATCTGCAGGCGTCTCAAATCACCAATTGAAAAGGCACCTTGAAGGGGTTTGCAAGGTGATGCGGCACAATCTACAGCCAACTCTATGTCAAAAACACCGGGGCGAGCCCCTGTTCTTAACGAATGGCGTTGCTTTACCAGTGCAATGAAAACTATAAACAGGCTTATACAAGACTTCGTGTACTTGTAAGGAAATAGTTTTAAAAACAAGAAGAAGAAGACAAAAAGAGCAGAAACTTTTGTGACTTTGCAATTCTCTTGTTTCTGGATTCATTACAAAACTGTTTCAAAACTATGACGCTATCGCTGCCTTTCTGTAAAGAAATACATCGTTTTGGTTAAATAAAGTTGTTTTTGTTATTCCTACCATAGGGTTTTCCTTGAAAGTTTGTCTGGTCTGCCTTTGGAGGATTTACTCTTTCTGGTTTCACTGACGTAGCTTGCTTTGATGGGCCTGAAAGAATAGATGAACAGTTCAAAGATGACTTCAATATTACCAGAAAAGTATTGACAGCCTGCATCACGGGAACTGTAAATGACATTGTAAATAAAGTAATGGGACCATGTAAAGTAACAATCATTATATTGTGTGATGCAATTTTTGATTCACAGATTGAGCTGGGATTGAGCTTAAATATTTCAATCTGTACAGAACCAAAACCCAAAGAAGTGGCGAGTTGCTCCCAATCATCCCCAACATTTCAAGCTAGCACTCCTAACATTTTCTTATCAATACCTGATGTATCGGATGATGTTGACTGATGTTCCGATGACCGTCTACTGTCAACTTTGTCCATCTTTTTTGCTCAGAGATGGAAACAGTGTCAACGATGGATTAAGGTAAAACTTTGGTTTGAAATTCACAAAATTTACAAATTAATTTGCTCCGTGTACTGCTCCTTTGCTGCAACATTTAAATGGTAAGTAGACAGTTTTTATAAAACTGATTATTAAAGCGCTTTAACAAATCGCCCATTGAAATAGCACCTTGAAGGGGTTTCCAAGGTGATGCGGCACAATTTGCAGCCAACTCTATGTCAAAAACACCGGGGCGAGCCCCTTTTCTTAACGAGTGGCGTTGTTTTACCAATATAATGAAAACTATAAACAAGTTTATACAAAACTTGGCGTACTTAAAACAATGACGCCTTGCTGCCTTTCTTTAATAAAATTTATTGTTTTGGTAAAATAAATTTAATTTATTGTTCCTACCATGGGGTTTTCCTTGAAAGTTTGTCTGCTGTCCCTTTTGAGGATTTACTCTTTCTGGTTTCACTGACGTAGCTTGCTTTGATGGGCCTGAAAGGATAGATGAATAATACAAAGATGACTTCATTATTATCAGTAAAGTATTGACAGCCTGCATCACGGGAACTTTAAATGACATTGTAAATAAAGTGGGACCATGTTAAGTAACAATACTTGTATTTTGTGATGCAATTTTTGAATCTGTTTTCTTTCTTTAAAGTAATTCACAGAGGAAATAGGAGTGATCAAAATAAATTATATTCAGCTTTTAAGACTGGGCCCAATTTGATCTTAAGCACAGAAGTGGCTAAACACAACAAAAGTTTGCTCATGTTTACTTACCTGATATTATTTGAACCATATCAGCACGACCTAGTTTCACAAGCGCCATTGTCAACCCTTCTCTAGCTTCCTTTTGGCTAGTTTGCTTTCTAGTCCAAGTGGAAAACATTTCAAGGGCTTGTTTTTCAGGTTCGTTTATGTGATTGAGCTCAACTATTTTAATCTGTAAAGAACTAAGACCCAAAGAAGTGGCGAGTGGCTTCCAACCTTCTCCAATATTCTTAGCTAGGTCTCGTATTGTCCTCAAATCAAAAACTAAGGTATTGGATGCTGACTGATGTTCTGATGACCGTCTACTGTGAACTTCGTCTACGTTATCTGCTTTTAAGGATTCGGGTAGACCTACATAATCTAAAAAAGACAAAAAGAAAAGAAAAAATGGAATCCAGCTAAAAAAGGTTTTACATCTAATAAATCTAATCATTTGCAATTAAGATCGTACGTGCCCAGTCCGTAATATTTATCCCTTTTGATAAAATATAATCAAAAACAAATTTTAAATCTTAGAAATGATACAATCCCCGACACATCTTTGGATACTTATGAAGTTAACGATTTATCGGATTCCTGTATGGTTTAATCCGATTTGTCTCCTTGAAAAAAATACTAAAATATAAATAATACTATAGGCCCTTTTGATAAAATCAATGGGATAAAATTACCTTTTTTCTGGGAGATAAAAACAATGTTGATGATTGCTACTTATTAAAACAGGCCAGCTTGCTTGAAAGATGGTTCTTTGAATAAAAGTTCCGCATGAAGCAGTTGAGAGGTTTTTTTGTTTACCTTTTAAGTTTCAATAAACTATTTTCTAACAACAAACCAGGTAAATATACTGAATGTGTGCCCATAATTACAATGGTTTAAATGTCCCTTTCCATATTCAAGAATGCGTACAGACCCTTTTGGTCAGCAAACGCTAAAGAGATGTGCACTAAGCGGACGCACAAACGCGTATGCGTCACGCCACCATCTGCCCCCATACAAAAAGGCGCAATGTTCCCTTATTATTATTTTGCCTACAGCCCGGTTCGTACTTCGATACAGATTTTGACGTCACAAATTCGCATCGAATAGTTCGGAAAAGTTGCCCTGTGGGCAACTTGCGGTCAACTCCTGCGAAATTTTCGCAGCGAAAACAGCACTGTGACGTCAAAATTCGCTTCGCATTCACATTCGCAGGAAGTATAAATCATTTCAAAAAAAGAGCAGTTATCTGTAACTTTTTCTTACACTTTGGTATCTTTGAAGCTAAGTCCCGACGTTTTGTTTGAACCAATGCACTACTCAACCATTCCCCCGCTTCTCTGTCATTAGGCTGCTTCTTCCACCAAGAATCTAACATCTTAAAAGCCTGTTCTTCCGGGTTCTCATCGTGGCTTTTAAATTTCCAAATCTCTGCTGATGTGAAACGAAGGTTGGTTGCGAGTTGCTGCCAGTCTGTGACGAGTTGTCCTGCTAAATTTCGTAGGACTGTCTCATCCACTGTTCTTCCATCAGCTAAAAGTGCAAAATTAGTTTATTAACTTTGTTTATGGAATATCGCAAACATTTTACATCATGAAGAACTTTATTAAGGTCTTCCATGTCGAACATCCATTGGTCCGTGGCGAACGTGCATAATACTTCTGATCAGAATGTAAAACTTGAAGAAATGTGAATATGAAGATATGAAATTAAATGAGGTGGTGTGTGAATAAGTATAATGGTTTGTTTTTGTTTAGTTTGTTACAAAAGGATGGGATACTGACTGTCTATTTAAGCTCTGCATCAAAACAATTTCAGTATAATACTCTATTGTGGAAAACACTATTTTTAAACACTTTCGCACAAAACAAACTCAGTAGTAATTGCTTTCACAAAAAGTTCCCCGTTGGCTGTCGTGTGTGAAACGAAAAACTGTAAGCTAACAAAATAAAGCTTGAATTTATTAAAACTCGACTCACGTTTTGGAGCGCCGCCAAGCAATCCTGTTGCTAGTGATAGAGTGAAATTCGTCTCTGGTTGAATGTTAAGGTCAAGAAGGGTCAAAGCATCACACAACTGGGTACAAAAGGAGAAACCTTCTTAATACTTACTGAAACCTTGCAGTTTAACATCTCGATTTAAATCGAAATAAAGTTTAACAGTAGTAAAGATCAACAAATTACAAGAGTAACTATTAGCAAAATATGGTTAAATATAAAAAAAAGTCAGACGCCATTAAGCTGGATATAAATTTAAAAAATAACTAAGACAAGCAAGACTCATTCCATATACCAGTCTTTGAAAAGATCATTACAGGTTTGTTTTTTTGCCAATTATAATTTAAAACATGAAACACTCCAAAAACATCGCACTAACACAAGAAACAGAGTCAATATAGGATGGAATTCGATTGGTCATAATTGTTCTAGAAAGAATATGTCTTTCATGAAAACGCAGTCAGAAGGGAAAAGAACTGTGGGAACAGAAAAAGGAGATAAAGCAGGGTGGAAGACCTGAAATGAAACCTGGAAATGGAAAAATGTGCAAGACACGGACAAAATGGAAACAGTGCATGCAGGTCTGATACGCACAGCTATACAGATGAAGAAGAAGAAAAGAATGCCTACCTTGAACTGATGTTTCCCTGTGCTCAGATTTTGTAACGCAGGACGAATGAACAACTGTTTGTGAATTATTTTTTTCAGGCTGAAGATAGTTGTGTTACGATGGAGTCGTAGACAGAGATTTTTAGGGCTGATAATGGGCGTCTTGATAAAGATCTGTATCATGTGATGATTTTCCTTACGTCTCTGGGATGGAGCTTCGTCTCTGTAGAGGTTAAGAGTAGCAATTAATGTTGTTAATGTCAATATCTCAATTATGCCACCTTGTGTAAACAATGCGGAAATAATTTAGATCGTAAAAAAGACTAAAAGCTAAACAAAATTGCAAGATTTACTCTTTTTTAAAGAAACGCTGTGTGTGTCTTTGTAGATACATATTTTTCGGACGCATTAATTCTCTACTAGTTATCACAGAACAATGATTTACCTTTAGCCTGTGTTGGTGATTGTCGGATAACTTGTCAACATGAAAGTGAACTTACTTTGCTATGCAATTGAATGAATTCAGTTGTGACGGCTTGGGTAATCTTAAGCAAGGCTATCCACGAAAAATGTCCCATTGTCACTATCGTAGTAATCGGCGCCAAGATATAAGAATGTCACACAAAAAATGATTTTAGCAAATACCACGTCTTCTTGCGTGTAGTGCTGCTGCACACGTCTGCAGCAAACACTAAACATCTTAATA
>JAUELU010108778.1:0-10639 GCA_032357145.1 Evasterias troschelii | reverse complement strand
ATGAGGGCACTTTTTGAACTAAAATGGCTTGTAATTTGACACCCGATGACGTCATCATGACGTCATTGTTCGCACACGTTCTGCTTGTTGTGTTCTAACGTCACATTAAGTTTCAAGTTGATCAAAGGTTTGCAAGTATGCTTTTTTTGGCGGACAAACGACTATCAGAAGTAAAACAAACTAAAAAAAATACCTGTTCCGACAGTAGGTCGGAACAGCTAAAAAATACTTACCTTGTTGTTGGATGCATTTTGAGCTACAACATCATCAAACTGAAAAATAAAAGTACAATTGTTGGTTTATTTTTTTTCCAAAATCAGCAACAAAACTCAAATACAACAAAACTTTTATCAATGTGCATTGATATGCCTCTACTCCTATTTCAATTGACAAGTGGATGTGGCTGTACAAGGTATACAAGTGGATTTCCACATGCTGCTACAGATTGAAAATAAAAATACTTGTTTGCCTCTACTTTTGTTTCAATGCAAGATTGATTGGTCTAGCAGGGAACATTTGAAAAAATATACCAATGGGGCCTTGTAGCTCAGTTTGTAGAGCATCTTCACAGTATATTGGACGTCTCAGGTTCCAATCCCAATGGGGCCAATGTATTTGCCCTCTCCTTTCTATTACATATTCATGGAAGAGGCTGCATACCTAGGTTAAATAACCTTCAATACAAGTGAGCAACTCTACCAAGCAGTTACAGAAATTACTCTGGTAGACCACAACTCTTGATTCAATACAAAAGTGAGCATCTCTATCATGCAACTACAGAAAAATTAGGACATGTCTCCCTTGCACTTGCAGCCATAACCAGTCACATTTTCATGTAAAAGAACACAATTTTTTGAGTCAACACTTACTTTGATTTTTGATGAATCTGTGGCTAGATCTTCATCAACCTGAAAAAACAAGGTCAAAAGTTTAATTTAATTTCATCCAGGTAATTCAAATTTGATAATCTTTTCCCTCTCGAAATCGAAACAAAAAGAAATCCTTGAGTCATAACTTACACAAATCAGAATAATGTTTGGTTGTATAACTTGTGCTTCTCACTGCTAGGAGATCAGGTTTTGAATACTCACAGATTTTCAACCCTAGTTCATGTATTACAATTGATATTTGGTTATTTCTTAGTGTAATAAGTTACACAAGCAGTTACATAAATTTTTTATCTGCTTTATGTTCTGAACAGGGATGCAAGTTTTTATAAGTTTTCTATTTTGTGCTGCTTTTGATTGTTTTTGTGGGGCAGGGGAATACAATTGTCTTGCACTGTTCCATTTGCAATATTATACAAAAGTCTTACTTTCTTGTTCCATGGCAAAAGCTTCTCGGAAATTCCTTAATCATATAGAATCTCTTCGCCCTTCTCAATTGTTTTACATGAGAAAAGACAAAGTGTTTTAACATCATCATCAGAAATGATTTCCACACTAGCATTTCTTTCCTTCTTTCTTCCATGGTTCACTAGCCTCACCAGTTTGAGGGTCCCTGGATTTTCTGGTTCCTCGGAGGCATCAATGCTGGGATTAAATTAAAGAAACATGAACAACACTTGAAAGAAAGGGAACTGGTATTTCCTGGGTTACCTGTAAAAGGTGGACCAACTTGATGGAACATTTACACAATATAAGTTAAACAAACTTTACTGCTTCTTGAACTTACACTTCTGAGTGGATTTATCATATTTATCTTTACATTGGAGAATATACCTTTATCCCAGCAAACTGCATGCAACAAACAACTTGAGCGTGCCGTTAAAGTAAATGTCTTTGCATTGTTAAAGAAGTGCATGCACTTGCTGTTTGTTTTCCTCTTTAAAAGCTAACAGTTATACATCTAACAGAGATCTGAATTTCACACAAGAATCTCATTTTTTAAATCTCACTTCCCAAAGGAAGCTAAAGAGATAAATTAGTGTTTATCTAGCAGAATGTAGTGTACACAAAGTTTACTAAACTAAGTTACTTTACCTGTTTAAGTAGCTCCATAAATGCACAAATTGAAAAAAAAAAAGAAAAAAAAAAAAAGGGTCTTCTGGACTCTGCAGTACTTACCACATTTGTTTGCTCCTCCCATTCTTTAAATATCACAACAACAAAAAAGTAGCGGAAGCCTGTCTGTTCAACTTCTTCTCTGTGTTCCCCTTCCTCTGCAGTTATCAGATTGTCCTCATAGTTAATTTAAAAATCTCCTTTCTGAAACTGCTTGGAAGCAAATACGCCCCTCCCTGTCAGAGAAACAAATTGAATCAGTACTGAGAATGAGATTAATTGAGTTAAAATACCCAGCCAACAAAAACACTAATTAAACAACGAGGCTGTTCTCCTATAAATAGTACAAGTTTTCTCGTACTGACAGTACCCAGACTTCTGATTTCTAGAAAGCCAGTCAATTGCCAAGAAAATACATAGTAAATCTTGTTGTAAAGTAAGACTTAAATTTTAAAAATCAACTTTTTGTGAAATAATAACTACAATATAGAAATAATCTCTCGATGACTCTCAGCAGCTTATAGACTTATCTTTTAGTTTCAATCTTCAAATGAACATCAAGCGTAACCTTCTATTTTCTTATACATATTACCCCAAATTGAGAGGAAAATTTGGATGCAAAGTAGCCACATGACTGTCTAAGTTTAAAACAGCTAATAAAGACAAAGCTAGCTACAAATGCGATTTGGTGCTCACCATTGAAACTGTAGTTGTGCGCGCAAGCTGCACACTTTCGCTCTGTACATTTCATGTATTATATCCTTCTATTCAAATTAGTTTGTTGCATATTTTGTATCACCATGAAAAGCTAACACCAAGAAATTTTCTGGTGCTATCTACATGTTGTCATCTACTCTTATAGTTGAAATGTTGATGTTGGAAATCTTCAAGTTTTGCTCACTGGAAGGTTATATTCATTGATGGGCTTTTCAGCCATGCAAGCCATGCAAACCATGGATCAATGACTCATCAGCCAAGCCACAAGCCTGACCATGTGTGAACAATAAGAGGAGTTGTCATTTGTCTCCTGCCCACTGCCTTATACAATGGAGGTGTTATCTTGGAGTTTCCTGTTTGCCTTTGTTCTGGTGTGTGATGTGCAGGGATTAGCAAGTGAACGGTATGCCAGATATGCATACTCTCCAGCATATGGCCCAACATGGAAGAGATTGACCATCAAGTGTTACCTGAAAACACCTATTCCCTACTACCAGAATTCTTCTTCAAATTTCAACATTGCCCTGTTAATCTGTGGGGATATAAACCCCAACCCTGTCCCGTTAGTGAAATAACTACAGCTGCAGTCATCAACATAGGTATGAGCGAGAGCATCTGAGTATCGGTTAAAGATGTAAAACAATACCTGTTTCTCCAGCTGCATGGTCCACCTTGAAGACCTACAAATAAACAAAGCGACCGTCACGTCGTCGTGGAAACCGATATGACCCCCCAACACAAGTGGTACATGCAATACCAACTGTATCTTCGGACAATGACCTGCATATTTCAACACCGCCAACATCAACAGACGTAGTCTGAAACAACCCATGCTCTCCAAACTGTGTGTCCTTAATGCCCAGTCTGTGTGCAACAAAACCAACGTACTGACCGACTACTTTATTGAACATGATTTTGATTTGATTGCACCGACTAAAACTTGGTTATCAGCTGCTGATAAACATGATAAAATAACAGGTGAATTATGCATTCCTGGTTATGACATTATTATTATTATTAATATTATTTATTCGGCCATTGTCATAAACAAATACATTTAAGTAGAACAAAGGATAATAAGACTTTAAAAAAAAGGTAACTAGAGGAGCGGGATTAGACAAAAGGGTACAGGACAGGAACGGGATGTAGAGGAAGGAAGAGGAAGAGACAACAATCCATTCTAAGACGGCCAGGATAAACAAAAGCGTACTACTACACTATGACTCAAAAGCCTGCTTATCCAATCCTCGAATAGAGTATAAATAAAACAATTACTATAATAAACACTTAGATACTATCAAATAAACAAATAATATAAAAATATACTTTGAGTAAAACTAATAGAAAATTTGAAGCACTAGATAGATATTTGATATATTAGGAGCTACTTACAAACTCGACAACAATTGATGTTATTTAAACAAGTTATTTAAAAAGAAAAACAGAATGGATAAATAATAAATAGTTACATTAATACATGAATGAATGAATAGATATATAGATAAAGAAAGAAAGAAAGGTAGAAAGGAGGGAGGGAGGGATGACGAAAGAAGAGAGAGTGAGAAAGAGAGAAAGAAAGAATTAATTAAAGAAAGAAATAGGTAAATAAATAAATGAATAACTAAATAATAGTAAATAAGTGATGAATAATAATCAAAAGAACGAACGAACGAACGAATGAATTAATAAATAAATTATTAAGTAACTAAATGAACAAACAGATAAATAAACAAATACAAAATAATAAATAAATCAATCAATCAAACAAACAAATGACAAATTAATAAATAGATAAATAAATAACCATTAAGTGGGGAAAAAATCAATGCATATCAAATCAAATACAATCCAATACAACAAAAAGGATTAGCATTAAACATCATTATTGAAATAACTGGACAGTTGATTGTTAAAACCCCTCCAAGAGTCAAGAATGACCGAGTCCTTAACGGTGACGGGTATTGATTTGGGTGAGGGAAGTGACTGCAGAGCATTTGACTTGTCCAAATAAACATTTCATGGTAAATAGAACAGTTAGTTTGTTTCTCCAGGCATCTAAGCTTAGCAGGTTCAGTGATTTGAGTATATTATCATATGGCACGACACCTCTTTGTTGCTTGAGACACATCCTGGTAGCTCTCCTTTGCACTCTTTCCAATTGGGATGACATAGCTGCAGGCCATATTCTTAGCACTGGAAGAACTAAGGATCGGTAAAGTGATAGGAGTGCCTCTGTGGATGATCCCCCTGTGACATGCCATATAAAACCAAGAGTTGTTTGCTTTTTTGACAACAGCATCAACGTGGTCGGTCCAGGTGAGGGTGTTGTTGATGATTACTCCAAGATATTTGTAGGTTGATGTGACTGTAAGCTCTAAACCATGCAGTGTGTAGTGAGGTAGAATAAGTGTTTTTTTGGAGCGTGTCATGTGCATGACCTTTGACTTGACAATGTTGATTTTCATGCCATTTGGTTCTCTCCATCTACCAATGGCGCTAATATCAGATTGAAGCTTGATTTCATCTTGGGTGGTGAAGATCGGATGGTACAACAATGTATCATCAGCAAATAAGAGACAGTTAGTTGAAACCTTACAGGAGATGTCACTGATAAACAGGTTGAAGAGTAGTGGGCCAAGGACACTTCCTTGAGGAACACCAGAGGTGACAGGTGCCCAATCTGACAAAGCACCCCGGTACATCACACGATTTTGACGGCCAATAAGGAATGATTTCAACCATGCCCAAGTTTGTCCTTGAATGTTGAAATTGCGCGAAAGTTTTTCAAGTAGAAGATGATGTGGCATAGTGTCGAAAGCTTTGCTGAAGTCAAAGAGTACAGCATCAATGCGTGGTGGACGAGGGTCGTCCATTATGGAAGACCAGTCTTGGATTGCATTTGTTAATTGGGTAACACAAGATCGGCGTGCAGTAAAGCCATGTTGTTGATCATCTACTAATCCAAATAAAGAAATGTGGTCGTTAATGTGATCTACGACAGCTCTTTCCATCACCTTGCAAATGACTGATGTAAGTGCAATTGGACGAGAGGGAAGAGTTCATGAGAAGCATTAGGGGTGGAGCGATGTAAGAAGCTGTAGCTCGAAGAATAGTTGGGGAAATACCGTCCGGGCCAGGTGCCTTGTGGGGATTGAGATTCTTAAGGGATTTTGTTAGCCAATTCAGGTTAACACTGACAGATGACAGCTCGGGATTGGAAGGGAGCAGGGTGGAGGAGTCTCTGAACCACATACAGCAGATGAATGAACCGATGATAAAAACGTGTTGAACGCTTCAGCAATGTCGAGGGGTTTGTTAAGCAAGCTGTCTGAATCGTGGAAAGCTGGAGGACACTTGGATTTTCTCTGGTCTCTAACGAAACACCAAAACACCACTTTTCACTTTGTTTCTAACACGTTTGTAGAAAGTCCAATCAGAGCTGTTGCCAGAGCGTTATGCTTCAATGAACAGCTTACGTTTGAGAAGGATGAGCACTTTCAGTTCAGGGAAAATCCAGGGAGAGATTTTATTTCGACGGCATTGTTTCCGCGGAATGCTATCATGGATGGCTGCTTCAAAAATGTCCATGAAGCCTTCCCAAGATGCATCAGGATTGTTAATATCCATGAATGCTGTCCACGGTGCAAGGTGCAACAACTCTGCAGATGTGACATGTCAGCTTTTCTGTACTGTAGAAATGAGCGTACAACAGCTGGTTGTGGGGGAGCTGTGAGTGCACTGAATGAAAAGTGAACTGGATGGTGGTCACTGCTGACAGGATTTGGAAAAGATTCAACCACTGAGAAGTTCTCAGGCTGATTGGTGAAAATCAGGTCAATAGTGGATCCAGTAGAGGAAGAGTTTCCAGATGGACGGGTTACGTCTTTGACTATTTGTGTAAGACCAATTGAATTGGTGACATCATTGAGGTTAGTCTTTGAAGGAACATCAGCCTGCCAATTAATATTGAAGTCTCCAAGTAGGAGGAGTCCCTTCATCTTGTGGGAGATAAGCTTGTACCCTGTCACATACATCCTGGAGTTTTTGAAGAAACAAAATGTCAGAGTTTGGGGGACGATATACAAGTCCAACTAACCACTTGAGTGCTTCGCAGTTAACGTTAGCCACATTAACTCAATGTCCGTTGGGTGTAAAGCATCCAGTTCCATTGGGAATAATGTATCCTTGACGATGGCCTAAATACCACCACCACGACTGTTCCGATCACGGCCAAAAGAGGAGTACCCAGGTAAGTGTGACAGAAAATCAGTATCATGTACCTCGTCCAAATGGAATTGGTGGGGGTACTCTCATATATAACACTAATATCAAACACGGCCCAATAACATCACACAGTAGTGGTAATTTTGAAAGTCTATGTTGTGATCTGAGGAACTTTCAAATCAGTGAAGCTGGTAATCATCTTTAGACCACCATACAGCTCAAAGAATCGTATAACCCCTACAATGTTCCTTGACGATTTCTCCGAGTATGTCAATGTACTCTCGGCATCCCTAAGCAAGTTGCTGATTGTTGGGGATTTTAATTTCCACTGGGATACAGATGATTCTGCTGCTCGCCACCTCAATGATATAATTCAAAACACTAACTTGAGACAGTTTGTATGGGCTCCTACACATGTGAGTGGCCATTTTATACAGATTTTGCCGTCGTTCTCATCGTCGGAACCAATAATATTCTCAGTAGTGCTCGGGTCAAATTCTTGGTCTGACCAATCTGAAAAATCACTTGGTAATCACAAATTTCTTCGGTCATAATAGTGTCGCATGTTGGTCCCATGTGAGCAGCCATCTTGGATTAACATTATGCACATGCGTGTTCCCAAGATGCACCGCGTAGCAGCGCTGCAGCCGGTGTCTGATCGCAAGACAGTTGTGTATGTCAGCAGTCGTAAAACAACTAGCTCAGAGCCGCAGGGCGTTAGCGGCGGTGATCATAGTGCCTTTGAAGTAAGCAAGTTCTAACTCCTTCCGTGGTCCTTTCTCTATGCCCAAACCAGTCGGTAAATTTACAACTAAATTACAAACTGCAGTAGTTTGATGACTTTTAAACTCTTCTCAAGGCCCAATTTAATTCTCGCAAATTCTAATGCTGGTTCAACTTTCAGCCGTATTTCTCAAAGCCATTGCCTAGAGGCATACTAACAATACACCTACTTCTAGGTACCATACACAATACCTGTTGCTGAACGCATAATGCAAATTAGCCTCGTTTTGATCTGCCTGTTTTTTTCCGGGCAGCAAATCCAAAATCTTCAAGACGTTGTTTTGATCCAGATTTATAGACTTACCCAGTCTTTTCGAGTCGGCCCGACCTAACTAGTTTTAACTTTAGTTTTACTGCAAATTTTCTGCAGTAAAATTATAAGTGAATACAGTATAATAACACTTCAAAATTACTGTAATATTATCATAATAAATTACTGTAGTAACTGAAGTAGAACTCTAGTGTTTTGGCCAAAATCGTGTGGTAAAACTATGTTAAAACTATGTTAAAACTATGTTAAAACTATGTTAAAACTATAGTTTACTTCACTTTTAATATAATATCACTGTAACTTTACTGTAGTTTTATTACAGTTTTACTGCATTGTAGTTTCACTGTAATATTACTGTAGTCTTTATTACAGTGGATTTGTGGTGATTTTGTAGTAAAACTGTAATAAAACCATGATAAAACTCTAGTTTGATAAAACTCTAGTTTTACCTAATTTTTACTATAAAATCACTGTACTTTTACAGTAGTTTTATAACAGTTTTACTACACTATAGTTTCACTATAGTAATTGTAGTAGAACTCCAGTGTTTTGGCCAAAATCGTGTGGTAAAACTATGTTAAAATTATGTTAAAACTATAGTTTACTTCATCACTTTTACTATAATATCACTGTAATTGTACTGTAATTTTATTACAGTTTTATTGCATTGTAGTTTCACTGTAATATTACAGCGAAACTACAATGCAATAAATCTGTAATAAAGACTACAGTGTATTTGTGGTAATTTTGTAGTAAAACTGTAATAAAAATACCGTTAATAAAACTGTACTTTTGCCTCATTTTACTTTAAAATCACTGCAATTATATTGCATTTTTATTTATAATTATGTTTAAACTAAAGGAAAACTGTAGTTTTATTTTAACGGTGATTACTAAATAGTACAGTTAGTTTTGAAATTACAACGCCACAGGAATAATCTCTTTTTGGAATATTTATCGTGGGCAAATAGCCCAAGCTGAGGACGGTCTTGATGACAAATGCCAGGTACTCCATACTTCTGTTAATGTTGATGATGATTCATTCCCTTCTTCAGACACAAACCCACAGAACTGAAAAAGAATGAAAGGGAAGAATATGTCAAACTCAAAACTAAACCCAATATCGGTCTGGGAGTGTTCAGGAATGGAGAGTTATGTTTATGACAACTATTGCTACTACTCTAGTCATCACATGGCAATAAGCATGCCAAATAAAAAAATATTTATGAATACTGGGGCATCTCGTACCCAGGTCAACTTGTACCCAAGTTTTCTCGTACTGACAGTACCCAGACTTCTGATTTCTAGAAAGCCAGTCAATTGCCAAGAAAATACATAAATAATTTTGTTTTTGAATGATTGATTTAATTAGTATTAAATTATTTGTGAATTAAAACTTCCAAATTAACAAGTTTCTTTTGAGTTTCTTTTACTGAGAAGAGTTAAATGATTTTTTCCCCCAAAAGTCAATGGAAAATATACAAAATGTATGAAACCTGTTTCTCTCAATTTGTGTGAAATTACCAGTGATAAAATAAAAACTTTTTGTTCATAAACAAGATACAATGTATTTGGTGGTCCCTCTGAAACTCAGATTCAGAGGCTTGAGCTGATTTGACATGGGTATGAGTTGACCTGGGTATGAATTGACCTGTTTCCATATTAATATTTAAATAATGGGCCAAAAGTATTCCTTCCTCCATGACTGAACTTTCTGTTTCCTAATTTTTGATGATGAAAATACCTGGGTTTCTTTTATTATGTTAAAAATTATCAGCTCAATGCACAAGCTTGCTTGCTAAGGGACCTGAGCCTTGCTTCTTCATGGGTCCCTTTACCGGGATCCCCTCCACAGTATCATGAACGCCCATTCTTACTCTCTATATAATTTAATCTTATAAAATATCAATATAACTCTTTACTTCCAACATTAGTCTTTGATTTGATTTTAGATTTTGATATTGTGGAAATAAACTGAAACTTACACCTACATGTTTGCTACCAACCAAACTTGTACATATACACTGTTACAAGAAAATTACACTTAAAATTCACATTACACAACAAACACTTACCAAAATGGTAGTTTAAAGTTAAACCACAACCACGTCAACGATGTGATGCTGGTACAGCTACAGTCGTCACACTCACAGTCACAGTCACAGTGCATGCACTGCATATGCACTGCATCCGAGACGTATGCAGCTTACGAAATTCTGTTTTTGTTCTGGGGTTTCACTGTAAAATTCATATCTAATCAGCATATAAATCTCACACTATCTTTCAGCTTTTAAAATTACACTGCAAATATCTCCTCCTGACTTAAAAACTGGCAGCTTTCATACACTTAAAACATTTTTAAAAATCAGCAGCACTAGTAACAGGAAATGACGGTTGGAACAATGCTGAGTCTGCATTTCAAACTGATGAGTCATCATGAAAGAAGGGGCTTTAACCACATTGGTGCTCAGTTTACATGCCTGAGGTCTGGGTGCTGATCGTAGTTGTATAATACTGTAGTTTTACTGTAGTAAATACTCAGTCCAGTATCATAGTTTTAATTTGAAGTAAAAACTATGTTAATTGGCTATAGTTTAGTATAACCCACATCTACTGTTGTATCACTGCAACTTAACACTCT
>JAUELU010108679.1:0-10650 GCA_032357145.1 Evasterias troschelii | reverse complement strand
TAGCTCCCCCTCAAATGAATTAAAAATTCACTTTTGCACGGCAAAGATCTCCCGCGTACAACGTGTACACAGACGCCCGTAAAGATAAGCCTGCCATGCGCGTAATTACTATGCTCGACGAAAAGCTACAAACTGCAGGAGAACGACAACGCAAAAGTACTCGTTAAACGATTCCTGCTCAGTGATAATGTCACTGCCGCTAGAAATAAAGAAAATTGGGGGAAGAACCTTCAAAGTTACACCTCTGTGTAAGTTAAAGTAGAACAAAAGATGTACCCAAATGGTACAAAATCAGACAATTTGCCTAAGCAAATATTATAAAGTTTGGCTTCAATCACAAGCTGTGACAAAGTCACGCTAAGCAAGATAAATTTCCCTCCAAAAAGGTAACAAGCGACTTGCCCAAATTATGCTCTCATTGGCTGACCCTTCTAACTTAAGGACCAATCAAATCATTTTCGCCACTACGGCTATGCTGATTGGTTGTTGGCCCAAACATCTGGACCCCATAAAACAGTATAAATAGCTTCACGCATCACAATTGCCAGTATGGGCCAGCATGCCCAACCTTCAACACACCGCAGTACATGCACATTAGCCTGATCTCTCACGTATGCACGGCAACGGCCGATCCAGGCATGAACGCACAGACCAGGAAATGTTATATGGTATGCTGAGTATAAAGCATTTGATCATGAAATTGATAAAATGAAATATGGAGGTTAACTGCTGTGTCCGTAGCTTCGAAAGCACACAAGACAATGGTGTTTCTCTTGGAGTTTGGGCGTTTTGTATTAGCGATCTCAAGCATGAACTTGAACGACCCCCCGCCCTTATCTCCTCCAAGTTTGAGCCATATCTCATCTCTTGGCTGACCTGGATGCCAGTGCAACTCTCCTGATCTGTTGAAAGGACAAAAAAAAAAGAGAAATGTATGGGTTTTATTGTCATGTAAAAGACAAGTCAACTTAAAACATGTTATTTAGTTTCCTGCTGTGTCACTTTCAATAATGTAATTTCTCTTCCATTGTTTATTGTCAATTTCTTTTTTAAAAACAAGTTATGTACCTTTCATATTCACCCAGCAGGTCAAGTATGTACGATTGGAGTTCAGCTATATAGACACATGCCGCAGGTTTGGTGACAACACCAGTCTGCTCAGTAGACAGGAAAGGCAGTCTGTCTCCCTCCAGCAATTCTTGACCAACAGATGCTTTGCCAAGTCTTCTGCTTTCCTGTTCACTGGCCATGACTTTGTTGTACTGACGAAGCCATCTTTACAGGTAGAAACCAAATTGTGTAATTAGTAATTCATTAATAACAGTATACAGAAAATTAAATGATTTGTTACACAACCCTCTTTTTAGTACCACTACAGTGTTGAGAAACAAAATCTTACAATTTCAGCTCTCCGAGTCCAGCCCAAGATAACCCCAGGTCTGCTTTGAGTGCCAGCTCGTTTAATGCAGGAATTCGCGTTTTCATTTGCAGCTTTTCAAGAAGTTGTTGAAGTGATTTCCTAGAGGCTGTACTAATGAGATGTCCCAGCTGAACATCAGATGGTCCTGCGCTAATGTCAAGGATGTGCTCTTTCAAATATCTTGTGCGACGCTGGATGGTCCGCTTATTGACATCGGTGCTTGGCTTGTTGGCAGTGGGTACATGCTGGACACACATCGCCTAATAATGCATGAAATAAAAAGGTAGAGTATGCATTCATTTTTTTGAATTAACAATTTAAACATAATTACTGTGCTGTGAAATTCCCATCAATATTTTTTTAAGTCGCGTAACTTCCAGTACTGAGATACACGTTGTACCTGCTAAATTAATTTTCATGACGTTGTTTTACTCATTTACTGCAACAGCGCCTCAGCAAGTAATATTTTAAGGGAAGCTTTGTATCATCATTATCTTCAAACCATATAAGTTTAATGTAAATCTGTGGACATTGTGTTTTGTGTCCTACAAAAAGTACCCAAACCCTTTAAGTAAATTTTAGGTTGGCTAAAAATTATTTTCGCAGAGATTTGTTACTAAAGTAAATACTTACTGCTCCTTTGGTTGATAGTCGCACTGTATTTTCTCCATTCATACATTTCTTCAGAAGATGGGAAGTAAGCTGCTGTCCAACTTTACCAAGCGGTGAAACATTACTGCCAAGTATGTGTTTGAAGATCTGCTCATCTACTGGAATAGAGGTATCAGGGATGGAACAGTCGTGTTGACTTGCAGAACTTAACCAGCTACTTCTCTTACACGTGGTACATGTAACTCTTTGATTTTGGAGGACGTCCATGAAATATTGCTTTGGAAGTTTTATTTCTTTTAGGCTGATGTTTCGGTGGCACACATGGCAAACCATAGAACAGGATGATATCAAACTAAATGAACTTTGTAGGCATGATAAACAAAAGATGTGATTACAGGGAGTTTCGACTGGTCTGGAAAATAATTTATTGCATAGCTTGCAAAAAAACAGTGGGTTGTCGGTGGTGAAGTTCATGTTTGGAAATACTGTAGCTGTTTTAGCTAGCATTTCTATGTTTGCAAGCACTGCTTCCTGGTTTTCTTCTTCTATCTTCTCCAGCCCATCTATTCTCTTGTATTTGTCCTTTGATTTAGGCCGACCAGCTTTCGTGTTTTCTTCTGCTCTCTTGCAAATGCCGCAATCTCCACTTGTACGATGGATTGGCCACTCGTCTGGAATCTTTCTTGGTGTATGTAGAAATAAGTTTGAATAGCAGAGATGGCAAATACAAAGGGGATGGCGATGATTTTCATCCTTGGTCACGTCAATGTTGAATTTTCCTTTTATTTTATCTGCATACTTTGAGCACATCTTTAGAGGTTTCTTGGTGTTTTTGTTCTTGAATAATTGCACCTTTTTTGCCGCACACCCTGCACAAGCTACTCAAATTTTTGATATGTTCCTCAATTTTGGGAGCAGACAATCACAAATATGTGAAAGTATTCTGAAAGTATTTCAAGAAAGTGAACATGTACTGTACATAATATAACATGTAAGACAAAAATAACCTTCAACTTAACTACTTACTGATTATTAAAAAGTAAACATCTATTCAAGTTGTTGTTTTTTCCCCTTTTCATAAATTTAATATTTCAACAGACTTTTTTTTAGTTAACATTGTATGTTATTTGTTTATAAAGATAATTGTCTCAATTTGTGGTTTTTATGTATAGTCAATGTTAAACCTCAGAGTGACTGTTTGGATTGCAGTGGATCTTTAAGATGTTTCTTTCAACTATTCCAATTTGATTCATCAATGGTTTGATACTAAAGAGATAAATAAATGTCATTAACATGTACGCCTTTTTGTAATTAAGTTTAACTTCATATTTAAAAATAAACATAGCTTACTTCAAAAAGAATTTAAGAATTGTAAAGTTGGTCATTGTTCTACCATGTTTGAGAATTCATGTTAGGCATACATGTAGTATTCTCTCGACCGCTTTGTTTAAGTTAAAGTATTTAGAGAGGTTTGCGGTGACACCATTTGTGAGCATGTACACAAAATAAAGAATAAAAAACGGGAAAAGATGGCTTTAAAAAACTTCAAGATTGGGCACAAGCAATGAGCATTCATTGTATACAGAGTAAGGCGATACAAAAAGAGAGAACAAAAAAATGCATTTAGTCCAGGCTTGGACTCGAACTTTGGGTGCTGAAGCCCACGATTCACCGTAGTAGATTAAAGAAGGAGATTCATTAATTTCTTTTCTTATTTGCTGTTGATGGTTAACCGTTGGTTTTTCTGCCAAATAACTGAATGGGGTGGTTGAAAAGAAAGTGAACAGGGTATGTGTTGTTTGTGTACCATAATGCACTTTTGACGTTGAACAAAAACCGGTTTTTATGAAGTTATGAGCCAAAATAGCATGGTTAATCCTCATGGTGAACCGTCTTACATGCACTCTACAAGAACGTTTTGACAAGTGTGTTTTGCGCAGACGCAAGACGCTCATGCCAGGAATCGTCATATAAACATCCCGTCCCCCGTCCCCCGTCCCCCGTCCAATAAACATTTCCTCACACTTTCTTTGTGTACTAACTATCAAATGCTCTGCTTTACTTTGGTGATGTTTTGGTCCTCCACCAAAAATTGCAGTAGCCCTATATAATTATGTGCTTACTCAACTCCGTAAAATAACCTAAGCAAACTTACAGACATTTTAACGCAATAAATGAGCATTCACTGTCTGTGCATATTAATAGTATTCTTAAAGCCTTCTTTTGTAATTATTTTTTTTCAGGCTGAACAAATTTCAGACAATCCCGCCCAAAATGCTTGGGCCACCCATTCGCTACATGATAATAAACATTTTGTCCTCCCTTCCCCTCGCTAAATGTTGGTAGGAGCGCAGATTACGCATTGAGAGCCAACATTGCAAGGGGACACGGGGGCGTGGTCGGTGGCCCAACGAGATATGGTCGGGATTGTAGCTCACAGACGGGAAGGATATGCTAAGAGGAGAATCAGGAGAAACGGCTTCCTGAAGAGGCTAAAAAGTTAAAGAAACAACAAAAGGAGATGGAAGAGGAGGAAAGGTGCTTGGCAGAATTGAAGAGATAGAACAAGCGGATCAGCAACAACAGATGAGAGATGAAATGGATGAAAGTGATGTTGATATAAGACGTCCCGAAGCTAGTTGCAAAAGTCTACAGCGTGCTTGGAATGCAATGCCGATAAAACCAGATCCATGAAGACTTAAGAGCAAAAGCTTCTCCAACTAAGAGCATTTACAAGACAAGATGTACTTGAAGGTGCTTGTGCTAGTGGTAGTAAGTGACAGTTTGAGGGACCACTTTTCGAAGTAATTGCCATTGGTTTGGCCGAGGAAAAGCAGTCAAAACACAGAAAGAAACTGGGGTGCTCCCTACACATGCTAACAAAATACAAGCTTCTGAGAGCAGCCGTAAAGAAGTTTGGTGTTAGCAGAAAGTTACTTAGCAAAGCAAAAAAGTTTACAACAGGACGAAAACAACTTTCAGAAGAAATTTTTAATCTGGTCAAAGACTTCTACAAAGCAGAGTCGCAAGCCATACCTGACAAGAAAAGATTTCGTTACGGAGTAGTATTTCGATGCGCTTCAGAAATCACACTTTTATGAATGGCAACGATGTTGCGTTAGATAGTACCATGGGCGAAGTTCCCGCTCGCCTCCATGCACTGAAGTCAAAATCGGTAGTGCAAAATTTTAACATCTTAGACCAACAAATGTGCAGGCAAAATACAAGGCTGTCTTTGCGAGTATTGCAAAAACATTTAACTTAAACTACAGATAATCAATAAGTACCTGTCTGATGCAAAGTGTGAGACAATCAAAGGAGTATACGACCGCAATTAGTTTAAACTTGTTTTATTATGAATGCAAAGGGACAAATGTTGGAGATGCTCTGAAAATGTGGAACGCAGCGCTCATTTCAATGAGTTGCTTACGTCACAAAGGAAAGCATTTTGTTGGCTTAAATAAGTTTTAAAAATTCAATAAAAAGGGCTCACAAAAACTGAATGTTTGTTGAAATACTTGTGCTGCACTTAAATGCAGACTTTAGTCGTTAAATGTGTGTCTCACACTTAAAGATGAAGAAGAATGACAAAGGAATGCTTTTCTTTAAATAGTTGATTTGAATAGCTGCTTACTTGAATTATGACTGACTGACTTGTGATGAACCTATAACTAAGTTACTGGTCTATTTGCCAAAGTGAAACAGAAACACTTCAGAAACAGATGAAAAGCATCAACTTTGAAATGCTTCAATAACTGTAAATACAACACATGGTTCAGTATACTCACCGTAAGCTGTATCAGCTTCATATAGTTCACCATAACTAGAACCGCTATCATTCAGACTTTGGGCAACATACACTGTATGCAGATAATTAATTGATTAGACTGATCTGTTAAAAATGGCCCAAACACATTCTTAATGTTTTTTACAGAATTTTGATTCTGAAATTATTAAGTTTGAACAGGCCAAGTAATACCCCACAACAGCACTTTTAAATGCACACTTATCACAGCAGTTATTGTGGCACAAGTTATTGTTCTTGTGATCGTGAGCCTGCTAGTGCTACATGGAATGCTGCATGTATCATAGCTCTTCTACATTGTTGGGTGTTAAGGAAGTTTTTTCATCTCTTCCAGGAGTGTTTCTGTTTCTAGTTCCGTTTCTCATCACGCCAAACTCTTCCAAGTTTAGTTGTACATAATCATCAATTTCACTTGGTGCCAGGTGTTCAAAAATAACAACAAAATTGTGGGCCCTTTACATACGTCTTAAAGCAATGGTTGCGAAGAGAAACACAGCTCCCTCAGGGTCGCAAAAACTACGTAGAAACTTATGGTGAGCATCACTCTCTGTAATAGTATGATGCTTTTTGAACAATTTGTGATGTGATAATGGAAGCTTGCAGCAGACGGCGATACAGTTCTGCACACGTCTTTCTTGACTGACAGTATAGGCTACAAAGATGCGCCCCATCTTTTCCTTTTTTCTGTAGACATATTCTGCAAGCCATCCAAAGGTGTCTTCCAATGAGTTTTACAGACCGGTCCGTGTTGAATAAAAACTGCATTCCTCATAATATTTGCAATGATACTTCCCGGCCGGCGTAAGTAAACTTATAAGTTCTCCAAGCTTGGAACACAATTTTCTGAAAGCTGATTTTTTTCCTGATGACTGGCCCTCCTGAAAGAAGAAGAATAAATGGCAACAAATAGAATTATTATGCAATGATGTATATTGGATGGATCACTTCAAGCGTTTTGTGGTCTCTTTTATGCATATGAGGCTTCAACACTGTACACACTGTTTTATTTACTTATTTGTATTTGTTTATTTATTGTTGATCTATTTATTTACTTTTTTTTCGGTTGGGTGTTGTAAATTATGTTTTACCGATTGCTAGTTGAAATGATCGCATTACGCAACCCTTGAACCTGGAGGATTACGCGTAAGCAGCCATTGCAACAGTGGCATCTGGTACTCACGGTTCAGTGGTCAGGAAGCTTCATGGCCCAAAATGGCTTCACTTTTCAGTTCAGAGATGCAAGAAATCTAACATGAATTTCACAAAATAACTCCACAACTCTGATGAAATTGAAGTAGAAAATGGTCTTGAACGATCACTGCCATTAGCCGAGTAGACTGGTGATAAAAAATTTTGTTGGTTGGAACTCTGACCTTGCAAAAGCTTGTGACAAACGCAGAGCAGGTTAGATACCCATGTATTTCACCAGTATTCAAGCTCTCACAACTGGCAAAGTTACACAGAGTACAGAACACTGCTGCTAGGCTTGTTGCAAATACTATTACAGATTTTGTCATATTACTCCCATCCTGAAGGAACTGCATTGGTTGCCTATTAAGTTTCGCATTTGTTTTAAAATGTTATTGCTTGTTTTTAAAGGTATACATTTTTTAGCTCCTGATTATGTCTGTGCCCTTTTTACTGTCAAAAGACAACACAGATATAGCCTGAGGTCAACAGGTGAAATACTACTTGAGTATCAAAGGGGTATGATGCTGCACTCTTTTTGGTAATCACGCCTTTGTTTCGGCTGCTCCAAAGTTGTGGAATGCACTACCGCCCTTTTTACGAGGGGTTAATTCACTGGGGTCATTCAAGGCTAAGATAAAGAAATACTTGTTCAGGGAGGCTTTTATTTTGTAATGATTAAAGAGATTTGAGATGATTAAAGAGGCCAAAGCTGAAGATTTGAAAAAACAGATATCTGACTTCTCTAATTCAGGTCAATTCTATAGGTTCATTGGTAGTGCTCTACATCGTACATGAAATTTAAAGTTTCCTACATAAATGTCCCTTCATTGGAACTTGCTGAAAATTTTAGTGCCTTCTTTTTGTCTAAGATAAGTGAAATTCGAAATGAACTTGATTCAATTAATACCACATTAGGTATTGTGGCTCGAGATAATATTGACGTACCAGTTTGGGATGAATTTGATTCAGTTTCAAATGATGAGATCTTAAATCTCATTTCAAGTCTTCCTGCCAAGTCGTGCTCATTGGACCCTATCTAGTCTTGATTGGCGACGTTCATTTTGTTTAACGTAGTGCAATATTGCAACACGAATTACTGTATCACACCAACATTACTAGAGAAGAGAGTGTATCACACGACAACTGGATCAAAACGAACGTCTTGACACTTTTGGCTCTAGACTCCGCCCACTTTTTTTTCGGCCAGTGATTTAAATATTCATAAAAATGAAACGCACGCGCACAACGATGAGCAGGCTGTGATCAGACTGTTCCCCTGTCTACCCTACTATGTACCATCAGTACCATGATGATAACAGATTTTCTCACGATAATCGCTGGCCGTAAGGTGCCATTCAGCAGAGTCAGTGTTTACTAATTTCGATTTTTATTCGAAATTGTGGGTGGGCAGGTCAAAAGAAAAAAATGAAAATCCAAATTTAGTCTGTATTCCTAAATAATTTTGAAAAAATAACAAATGATAATTAAGAAGGAACATGATTCCTAGTTTTACTTTGTTTTTGATTGTCTTTTTTAAATGATAGGGTCATATTAAACAAAAGACTTATTTTAATTTCTCATTAAACTACGAAGTTTTTTTGTTTAAGCCAGGAACAGCCATTGAAAACTACTAATGTTGGAGACCTTTGATCTAAAACATCTGCATCTTTGTTCTTCAGTGTATAGATTATATATTGTTAAGTAAATCAATATTTAAAAATCGAAGTGGGTAGTGGGTGGGTCAAAACAATTTCCAAAAAAAAACATTGACTAGTATGAATGGTACCTTAACTCGCCTTTTCAATTTTTTTCCGTCGCCTTTTTAATTTTTTCAATTTTGTCTGTCGCCTTTTCAATTTTGACCGTCGCCTTTTTAAAGTTTTTCGTCGTCTTTTCAATTTTTTCCGTCGCCTTTTAAATTTTTAAAATTTTGTCTGTCGCAGTTTCAATTTTGACCGTCATCTTTTTAAAGTTTTTCGTCGCCTTTTCAATTTTTTCCGTCGCCTTTTCATTTTTGACCGTCACCTTTTCAATTTTGACCCGTCGCCTTTTCAATTTTGAATGTCACCTTTTTAAAGTTTTTCGTCGCCTTTTTTAATTTTTCAATTTTTTCCGTCGACTTTTCAATTTTCAGAGATGCCACTGCGGTAACGAAAAAAAAAAATGAAATTTTATTTTTCTTAGACAAAAGCAGAAAGCCACTTAATGAATGTCGCGAGTGACCCAACCAACCCTAACTTTATGCCGCTAACCTAAACTTTTTATTCTGCAAACTTTTTTTTTTTTTTTTTTTAATCGCATGTTAGTGCGCAATCTTCAAATTGCGCAAACTTTTGCATGATATGCAAACTGAGCTGCTGATTGTGTGTAGCGCAAGCTACGGATTGCGCAAGAGTTTGTCCAATTCAATGTGCAAAATTGATGATTGCGCTCCCCAGAATGAACGAGAGTGGTCTCAACAGAAGTCGCAACGGACGATTTGGTGCAACCTATTAGTCGAAACTGTTTCTTTTTTGAAACATATCTGAGACAATCATACCTCCATATTAACCAAAAACATCTCCCGCGTACCTCATGTGAGTTTAAAGTATACTGAAGAGGTCTTGGATGGATTTTGGCTCAGTTGGTTTTTGTTCATTCGCTGTTAGTTTTGAATCGGGCAAGTAGGTTTTGTTAACGCACTCGCCAAACGTAACAGAATAGGCTACAACAAAACGAAAAAAAAAACATTTTCCGACCTACCGACCCTATTATAAAATGGTATGTTATCGGAAACAGAACACTTTTTTTTGCCTACCTAGAACATGCATGTCTACTGTTTTTTTGATTTTTTCATTTCTTCAATCTTGAATGTTTTGAGGAGATCGCGATCGGCCTTTGATTTTATTATGTGTGTGTGCGTATGTATCGGAGGTATTACTATTAGACAACTCGTCCTCCTGCATGGAGAATGCGATCGGAGACCACGCAGCACAAAATCAGACTCATTTCAAGGCTGTGTGCATGACACCTTCGCTCACTATGCAAACTTCCTACACACACGTCTGCAGGCTGTTTGCGTGCTACGCCTTGAATGTTAGGAGACTAAAATTGCGAAGCTGTTGATCGCGTGCGCTTGAAAAAAAATTGTTGCTGTTTGTTTCTCTCTCCGGTCTTTTAATAAATGGACGGCTTGGAAAAACGGAAGTTGAGAATTCTTTTTTATAAAACCGGAAATACGGTTTAATCCGGATAAGTGGCATCTCTGAATTTTTTCCATCGCCTTTTCAATTTTGACCGTCGCCTTTTCAAGCATGGGTCCACGTGACTACCAGCTGACTATCACAGGACTCCGAAGTCGAGACCAGATATACTCTGATATACTACGATAATATCCTTTTTCAGTTCCATTCTTTATTTACTAAGCAAAGCCTGTACATAGAAAGTATGGTTGAGGTATCCAACAAATCATCACATGGTCATCATGTGACGGTCACATGGCCAATTCAGAAAAAAAATGCGCCTGAAAAATTAAAAAGGCGACAGACAAAATTGAAAACGCGACAGACAAAATGAAAACGCGACGGAAAGGAGTGGCACATTATGGAACACCATATTTATGTACAATCACACAAGAGACTTC
>JAUELU010108633.1:0-10655 GCA_032357145.1 Evasterias troschelii | reverse complement strand
AAATAAGTTTCTAACTACATATATTTATATATACATGTATAATAACGAAAACTAAACAAACTAGAGATTCAGAGTTTTCTAACCACAAACTCAAGGTGTTCGATTCTGGGGGTGGGGAATGATGAGCTGTTTTCCAGAACACAAGGTATCGTGAAGAGTTTATTTGATTTTTCTCAACATAAAGTTGGACTATAGTTTGCTTTGTACTAAAAAAACGTAATAGTTGGTCAAAATTACACAAATTTGTAGAAATTATTGTGATAACATCATTATGTTGTCACTGTAGCTTTGAGTTGCCATAACTATTGTATATCTATATGCCAAGTTTCAACTCAGTCAAACCTGTGGTTTGTGAGATACACGGCTTCAACAAGTAAACCTTTAATGCAATACTATGTGACACATAATGACGCCATCAAACTGAAACTCCACACATGTGTTGTCTGCCTGATGGTCGTTAATGTATACCAATCTTTAAACGATTGTCATAAACTTCGCCACAAAGATCTAGTAAAAGTGTATTTTGGTCTGTTTTTAACCTGTTGCTAGAGGGCGCTTTTAGAATTCATGACGTCGCCGGTTCAATTTATGTAAACTAGACCCTTGCTGGACTATAACATCGTTGAAAACAACTTCAAAATAGTTGCCATTTATATATAAAAAGGCACTTCCGGTTTCGACCGGAAGTAGAGGTCATGTCATGTCACGCACACAATAGAAAATGAAGACCTATAATACCTCTATACTATAATCCCCCCAAAACAACCGACAGTCTCTCTTCTTGATTTGATATAGATTTTCAAAGATAATTTTTATTAAATTTGTTTCAAAACCTTGTTATTTAACACCTGATGACGTCATCATGAAGTAACTGAAACGGTTTCATCTCCTTATGGTTATCTACCTATTTTTGTGAATTTTTAACTCTGGAAAGTGTGCTCTTGCTAGAGGACAAGCGATGGAGTGAAGAAGAAAAAAAGTATTAAGAAAAAATTACATTTCCTTCCTCAAAAACAATAGTTACAAACTACCCTGCTGAACATACTTCTAATTTGATAAAACCAAGGGAAATTTGGCCGCCTATAGCAGCCGTTTTGAATGCAGTGTAATGCATCTGAGATGATCATAAAACACACCATCATGTTTCTAGAAAAAAAATGAAAAGAACAGTCTTGTTAAAAAAAAAATAATAATAATAAACAAAAAACACACCTGAAAACGTGGTTACCAAGATCAACTGAAATGGTTGCCATAGTAACAACATAACTTTGCCGAAACTGCTACTCTGACAGCTACAGCCTTACGAACTAAATTAATTCAGCAAGTTCTATGATAACAGGATGCACGAGTTAAAATTGACAGGGAAATAATGGGAGGCTCATTATTGTCCGCCCCCCCCTCCCCACACGCACACCAAAAAATAGCGTTAAACCTCAGTTATGACAATACTAATTTTTTTTTTTTAATCTGACCATTCAATGTGATCTAATTTGGTAAAAATTGATACTCTTGACAATAAATATTACTTGCAAATTTTAAATTTCATTTCCATACCATTAAACTTTGGGTTAGCCTAGCATTGAATTAAAAAAAAATGGGAAAACGTCTGCCATCACTGCGAAGAAAAAAGTTTTTTCCCCACTTATTTTTTTATATTTTACACAAGACCAGCCTCTCATCTCAACAATATGTGGTGGATGTTAAAATCAGAGCACTACCATATGTGTTATGAGCTGTCAAAAAAGGGTACACTTTCATATTTTGAAAAGATCCCAAAACACCCCTATTTAAAATAATGGTATAACCCATCGACATACCTGGTGATTATTTTTATACATTAAATGCACACTCTAAGGACCCACTTATCCATAACTTTTAACAACAATATTTGTCTAGACCTTGTTTATTGGTAAACGCAGCCTTGAAAATAGTCAAATTTCATTATTCAAAATCAAAAAACTGCAAAAATAGCCTACAATCTTTTTTTTTCCACATTTGTTAGTTTGGAGCAAAGGTCCATCAAATATAACAGTATGAAGGAAATCCATTTTTTGTCCATGGCCAACATTTTCAAAAAACCTTTGATATTTACAGTCCCTTACTCTTCAGCTCTTTAAGAAGTGTACTTGCCAAAGCTCTTCATTCTCATCCCTCTTTATCTTGTTTGCAGCTTTGTAGTTTTTCGGCATTTTCTGTACAGTAATCGAATATGTTCAAAACATTATTATCATTCAACAAATAAACCATCGTTTATTTATGTGTGATTCACATTCATCTTAAGTACAAAGTTTTTCCTGCATCCAGCAATATTGAATAGTTAAATTTTACCGTTCACACTTATTATCATACACCAGATCTTTACTCGGAGCTTTAAACTTTAACCATTATTGCTTCACCCCCTGGATGGGACATGAAGCCCTTGGTCCTGTGTGTTGTTATACAAACTACCAATGCACAAAACAACCTGTTACACAATTATCACTAAGGCCTAATTTTTTTTTAATAACATTATGTTGGCGTAACAGGCTAGAAAAAAAGGGTATACGGTAGGGTTTTTATTTTATATTTTAATATTTTTTTATTTTATAGTCTAGGTATAGGATAGGATAGGACATTCCAGCAATACACCTTTAGGGTTTAAATGGTCTAGACTTGGGGAAATTTTTCCCATCATTAAACACTTGACGCAGACTGGTTGAACTCGACTAAACATGTACTAAAGTATCAGCCAGCGACGATCTTCTGCATGGTGTGCAAAACATTAAGCACTCAAAAGTCCCATGAATGCTAACACAATACAATTGAACAGAAACAGTTTAGAAATGGTTTCCAACGTAAAAATAACTGATTTCTATAAGACTTTAATAAATAAATTACTTCCCTTGAAAAAAAAATGTATCCAGGGTAGGCTCCTGTTTCAGGGTAGGTCAGGTTACACCAACATAACAAAAAAACATTTGGAGGCCTAAAGAGAAGAGGTTCACCCTGGTGTGTGTGTCTGGCAGTGTGGATCTTCAGTTATTGAAGTTACCCAAGTTGGTGTGATGTTTCCATTAGCATGCTTTGCCGACTACATTATTCAGATTCAGACACTACTTGACAGAACGATCGCAGATGTCAATATTTCAAAATAAATTACAGTTCCACATACCATGGTTACTGTAATATTCATTTTACTAAGAAATATCATACTTAGTATTACCATCGAGGCAATTACCTTTCTCTTAAAGTATTAGCCCCATGAATAGGGCCAATCCACTTTCAGTATTGTTGGCCCGAGCACCATTGCAATCCTATTTTTGTGTCAAAGAGGCATTCTCAATCATGAAACTTTTTGATCAAATGCTACTGTATCTTCTAGGTAGCCCTACTGCTTACAAAAATTTTAGAAAAATCGTGAATTTGGGGGGAAAATCGATTGCCTTTTGAGTAGGGACTGTGCATTTTTTATTACGTATTACGAACTTGCGTGACAACCATGCTTGTGAAGTTCCTTCAACAAATGAACATCATTTATACAATCAACTGCTACGATTTAATGGGAATCACACTGATTTACTTAGCACGCTGAGCACAATATCTCTTTGTGCAGACGGGCCTGAGATGCACACCAATTCCACAAAACAAATAATTTCACAAAACTTTGATTGCGCTCAGTGCACTGAGTGAATCAGTCCGACTCTGGTACTCATTAAATTGCAGCACTCGATTGTTTAGCTGTTGTAGAGTTGGTGAGGGAACCTGACAAGGTATCATTTTCACCCAAAGTTTTAACATGTGAAAAAAAATTCAAATTAGCGACTTGGAATGGAAATCGAACAATTTTCAAAAAATGGTGCTAGGGCCAAAGATACGAAGTGGATTGTATTAAGGTTTATTGCTATATATTACTGATTATATTACCGATGGTTGATTCTGATGAATGACCAAACTGCATTGTGGGAAGGAAAAGGGAGCACTGTTTGTCCCTGTTCCCTTCCAAATTCCCTCAGCTCATGTCAGTGCCTTTCCGGCTATTCATCAAAATCAACCTGGCGGTATGGCAGTCAATAAACCTTGTTTGTTTGGTCATCCATGATCCAGTCCTTCGTACACGTCATCATGTGTACCTGCACATGTCTAACTAATCTATTCTTGCCTTACACAAAATACAACATATTAATAATAATTATATTTAAATACTACATCTTGAACAACATTAACAAAAAAAGTACTTTGCAAGTTGACGTCCGTCCGTGACGGACGACCACTTCAATGCATTCCATTCGCACTACTAGTACTACTACTAGTGTAGTACTAGTACTAGCCCCAATGGGAACCCAACAAGTATGGTTTTCGCGGATGTTAACAATTATGTGAACAAAAATTCACACTCGCGACTCAAAAAGCAATCAATTCCTCCCTATATCTGTTTTTTTTTAAACCAAATTCCACCTGTCCGACTATAGAAGTATATTGTCACTCAATCGGTTAGTTTTCATAATGCAGATCAGGCCGGAAAAAACAAACCAGGTGGCACAAGAATTGGTTTGCAATTGCACTAGGGCCAAGGATACAGAGTGGATTGGCCCTAATTGGGGCTATAGTACTAGTGTACTAGTTACTACTCCGATCATACTAGTCCCATTTTTAGTAGTATTATTTATAATATGCAAATATGCTGTCACTACTGACTACACCTAAAAACAAACCAACCCTACTCTATTCTCAACAAAAACATACAACTTAAACCTCTGATGATTAAATGGCACTGCATACCCTGAAATAGTTAATTAATAACAATTAAGTTTGCACATTGCCAAGCGTACCCTCACCTTTCATTCAGTTTCAGCGCAATGATGATCGATTCAGCATGTATAGTCTGTGCCTCTCCTCTCTGAGCATCATGATGTATCGAGCATTCGTAAACCACAAAATGTGTTATGGTTACCACACTTCTTGTTCAACCTTGTACTCAAGAGTTAGGATCATCGCAATACTTCTAATCCACATACTAATATTGCGTGATAGTTTTCTATTTCTACCAAACGAACTCTGTACTGTTGGTCCTGCGCACAAGCTGCCAAATTCCCGCGTGTGCGCCCCACGCGCACGCGCACTCCCCTATAAGCTCCTCCTCGTGAAACTTTTTGGCCACTCGTCATTTAGCCTCCTCGTGTCTGTTTTCATTGAGACTTAAACGTGAATCTGAAAGCCATATTTCATCACTCAACAGTAAGTACAAATGGATATCCGTACAAATCTATGTTATATATGCCTAGGTATCAATCAGGACCTTTATTCAGAGCACTTTCACTGGAAAAACTTTAAGTATTAAATGGGAAACTTCTAAAATTAATAAAAAGTAAAGGGGCACCATGATAACGATCACCAGCGGGCAACACACACTGACAAGATAGTGGCAACCAAACCAAGTAATAGGCTACTAATATATTCCAGAGCTACTAGAAAAACAGCTAAGTAAGTGCCATGCCGACACGACTTTACTTATTTTCGTAAGATTCACACATAAAAAGGGACCACAACTTTGAGTATTAATTATAAAGTGTTATTTGTAATTGTAAAAACAATGACTAGTCACTAAGTCAGTCATGATATATAATAATAGCCATTGAATTGATATTTGGATTGATCATCATGTTGGTAGCATTTTTATTTTAGGTACTATTTTATTTAATATTACTAGGCCAAGTTCATCTTCTCCAGTTCTGTTTTAACACCACAAAACTTCAATACAAGACGGAAAAACGAACGTGGTGTTTATTTACCCACTGGAAATAATTTCACTTATCATTTTCTATTACAGATGACCACAATTAAGATCAAGGTCTTGTCAGAACATGCTTACCAGACTAAGCATGCTTACGGCATCAAAGTGTTGACAGAAAGAAGTGACATAATGGAGCTGTTCATCACTGAGGACAAACTATGCCGGTTTGAGCCAACCAACTTCTACAAGCTGATGTGCTGCAATACCTTTATTAATGGCAAAACCAACAGCCCTGCCCTGAAGCTCACTCCTAAAACAACAGTAAGTATAGTTGCAGTTCATTGTTCACAGTGTTTTCAATTTCAGTTTTTAAACACTGCTTGAAAACTACTGTCCTCACATCAACAAAATGCAGAACTCAAAATCTCCTTTTATAAAATGTAACATATTATTAACTAACCTGTGTATCATATTTTAAATGCTCACTACTGTTTCATTTTCGGTGTTGTGCAATGCCCCATTTCCTTACGGTGAAGATGTCGAGCACAAGTTTTTTCATGCTGAGGAAGTTACTGTAGCTGAAGCCATTCTTCGTCCGAAGAACTCCAGAGTAAGCATCAAAGGAGTTGTTGAGTCAGTAAGTACATTTTTGTTTGTCATTTAAAAGACCCATTCACTGATGACATCACAATTTATTAAAATATGTGCATAGACTGACTCTCACAGAAACATATTAATTAGAAAAAGGTCAACAACCTCAAAATGTAATCATGTGCACATGATAATTTGCCAACATTTACTAGCAAGACACCTCCAACACTTTTTGATTATATTGTTATTATTATTTTTATCTGCAGGTTTCTCCCTTAAAGGAAGCTCCCACTTGGACACTAAAAATTGTCAACATAAAAGATGAGACAGCCAAAATAAGCATTGCCATCAACCTTTGGGGCTACACTTCACAACAACAAGTGCCTCCCATTGGCTCCACAGTGTATGTAGAAAACATAGAAACATCTACAAACAGGGAGGATGTTGTTTGCAATTCAACTCAAGAAACAGCATTTGTGGTAATATACTAAACATAGTGCCCTCCCCCCCAAAAAAATAAATATAATAATAAATAACATACAAAACACAGAGACTAAATTTTCTCTGAACATTGGACTCCCTATGAAACAAATCCACCATTTGCTGTTACTGAACCTTCAAAAGGCCACATAAAACAACAAATTGTTGGTTGTCCCTGTCAGACCGTAAAAAACCCCAGAAAATGTTTATTTATTTAATATTATTATTTTATTTTAATCTAAAAACAACACCATTTTCAATGATCTTTTCAGTCAAATTAGCCTTAGTTTTAGTTTTTTTTAAAATGTTTACAGAAAATATCATTTAGGACTTAAATGAGTTTAGCAAAACAGTTAAAAACTTCAAAAACACATAATCCCTCTGTTTTATAGTTTATTTTATATGTGTTCAAAACTATATAAAAAATTTAAAATAATAATAAAAACTGCCCTCCCTGCCCCACCCTCTCAAAAAAAGGACTAATCAACAATTGTTTTGTTTTATGTGGCCTAACCTATGACTAATATTTTCTCTCACACAGACCACACTGCTGCCATCTACATGTAGAACAATAAACATCACAGCCTTTGAAGAAGAAAGGTACGATCAAATATGTAATTTGTTCAACTCTTTTCTCTAAACACATAGTAGTTGTATTCTTTTTTACCTCTAGAAACCTTATAGAAATCTTATAATACAATTGAATCATCACACTTATTGAAAATACTGCTCAAACACCCCTCAAGGGTCATTCGGTGTCAACTAATCTGATAGGTCGGCAGGCTCCGTCTCAGGTTTTGGATTTTTTTTTTTACATTTCCCTATGGGTGCCAAGAACACACACCAAATTTTAGAATCCTACTTTATATTGACATTTCTGAGATATGACCCCCTAAAATTTTAAGCCCCGCCCCTTCAAATTTAATTTTTGTGTTTTGGGCATTTTTAGAGGCCTATATCTACAAATTGAGATAAGATATGTAACTGCAAATTATTATACAGGGTGCCTGATACCCCAACCACTAGCATCTACTGTCAAAAGTAGCGTATGACATTTTTATATCAAGGCATAGACCAATCGCACCTTCGATCGGTACTTGGCAGGGGTTTGACACCATTTTTAAGTGGTTATTTGATCGGGACATTACTGACAGATTTCCCAATTTTTCCAAATAATACTTGGAATCCAGTCTACTTGTGTGAGAAATTAAACGAAATTGACTCTCTACTCCTTCATGTAATTTTTTGTTAATGAATATGACTAATGTGCATGCAGATATTGACCTCTAAAAATTGCCCAAAACCCCAAAAGTAAGTTTGAAGAAGCAGGGCTTAAATTTTAAGGGGGTCATATCTCAGAAATGTTAAGGGGTAGGTTTCTAAAATTTTGTGTGTGTTCGTGGCACCCATAGGGGAATGTTTGAAAAATAACTTGGCAAAATCTGACACGGAGCCTGCCCAACTTTTCAGAATTTTAGGTGATTTGACATAAATTGACCCTCAAGGAAATTTGTGGGGATCACTTCCAACAGTATCACAACTAAGTGATTCTTCCATACCAAAAATAGAAGCATAATGGGTCTTTAAAAGTGCACAATACTCTATTTATCACATCTCCACCTTATTGTAAATATTTAGCACTTCTAAATAAACACAGCATCACATCTATTATACATTAAATATTCACTTGCAGAATCTAAACTAATTAATAGTACGTTTTCATCACAAACAGTGACAGCATGACCATCATGGATGATGATGATGAAGAGTACCTTGTGCCAAAGGAAATGCTATTTCATTGCTTCAAAGTGATAGAGACTGCACAAGGTCATAAGCTCCTGCCAGTTGCAGCAACCGTGACTTTCACAATTTCTGGTCAAGAAAAACAAGTGTCTTCAATCAGTTTAACATCTGACGAGGACGAAACTTCCATTTAACATGTACATTTTCACTTTTAATATACTGTCTTTTTCACCAGCATGGTGCATCTTTCTTTTGTTACCGTAAAAGGCTTGTTGTACAAGTGTTACATCTTTAGATTTATAATATATATACTGTTTTAACATATACGATGTAACAGCAAAACCACGCAATTTCGATGCATATTTGTGTGGATCTTTGTATTCTAATTCTAAAACATCTTTCTAACCATATACATTTCATAACAAACGGTTAAAAGCGCTTTTTATAGACCAACTCGTCCTATCCAAGGCAACGTGTCCCTCTAACTTTTATGCTCCACCCACTACCATCCCAACTTACAGTTTAAACATGTTTATTGTGTTTTGCCAAATTAGACAATGACATCGGCTTGGCAGTTTTATACCACGGGTCAAAGATAGTTCAAACCTAAGATCAACAAGGCCTCATTAGTGAGTGATTTTTTCACGTGTTATTTTATTTTCGGGCTAATTCCCCCAGTCAAAAACCTTACATATGCAACTGCCAACAAGTCATTCATCAAAACCAGTTTCGTTTGAAGGAATTTTACAACAAACTAAATCGTCAATGCCACACTTTGATATTCTCTAGATGACAAGTGTATAATTTCTTTTTTGTTATATATAGGCCTACATTATGTTAAATAAATGTTCGTGACATGTTTGTTGCCTCTAATAAATTGCCTCATGTAACTTATTTGTCCTTCACGCTTCCAGTATCCTACTTCAAGCCTATTGAAGAAGTACCACTTATATTAACCATCAATAAGTCAATCTTGGCACCTTCGCTATTGCTTCATTAACTGCATAAAGTCTAGGGTGTGGTTTTGAACGTGACAGATGCATCCAATTTCTTTTTGCTTTTAGGTTTTATAGATGTAATTAGATTAAAAAATTTAATTAATTATTCACGTCACAGCTGTATGAATATTTAATTAGCCAATCTGATATACACCATATCTCAAGAAGTAAACATCCAATCTTCAAACTTTTTTCAGTTATAGCATCGTCTTGTATCGTAGATGTCGATTCCGGTCTAACATTTTTGACGTCATTTGTAGGCGTTTTTTCTTTTCGTGTGCAAAAAATCGTTTTAGTAACGTTTTGGTGGTTCAAACACAAACCATGGCTACAAAGCTGTGCTATTTGATCAGGTTCAGTCACCTACAATTGTCAAGTTAGCCTGGAATATGGTTCGCTAATTGTGAATGCCTGTCACGAATGGGCCTTGTCTCAGTTCGCCGATAAGTAATCCTTAGATATTATTGACAAACAAACTTAATTAATTATTCACATGACAGCGGCATGAATATTTAATTATTCAAACTTGTTTCTGTCATATCTCAAGAAGTTTACATCCGATGTTCAAACTTGAGATTAACAATGGGTAACCGTGACCCCATGTTGACCTTTACTTCCCGGTCAACCGGAAGTGGGACCATATCTTTAGAACCACACAACCGATTTTCAAACTTTTGTCAGGTATAGACTCCTTGGGCATTGAAGATTAGCCTTGAGTAACCGTGACCCCATGTTGACCTTTACTTCTTTACTTCTTAGTCAACCGGAAGTAGGACCATATTTCAAGAACTACACAACCGATTTTCAAATTCTTTTCATTTATATACCTTTTGAGCATTAAATGTTACACAAGGTTTACCATGACCCCATGTTGACCCTTATTTCCAGTTTAAAACTTCCTGTCAACAAAAGAGCTCAAAACTTGATGTATTCATATCTCCTGAACCACATGTCATAAGGTCGTAATGTTTGTGATTTCATCTAGCTTGGAAAGCTAGAAACTACAAAAATTACCGGAACAGCTCTATGATTGTTAGTTACAATCACTATCTCTAGTTATTATTATTCTTTCTTTCCCTCAAATCGTATTGACTTAACCTGTGTCTCTTTCGAAGACCATGTCATTCTTAGAA
>JAUELU010108540.1:0-10663 GCA_032357145.1 Evasterias troschelii | reverse complement strand
TGCTGAGAGTCTGTGAAGAGTTGTTGAATCTTGTGAGGAAAATAATTGGAATAGGGGGTTCAACAGCTTCTTGATCACTTCCCTATCTACATACTGAGTTGAATTCATTGTCTGCCTTAACCATTCAATGGTTGAACAGATGTGGTACAGCTATAACAAGAGCATCGCAGACCTAGTTCTGTTGATGCTCGTTTGATAATAAACTTTGACATTGTGGAAAGCATCACTGTGTTTCATGTTTCTCTTTCTGGCTTTTGTAGATTTGCTTTAAGTTTAGTTCGAGAATTATGTATTACATTGGTTACTAAAGTGCACATAAATACATATTATGTATTTATTAACTAAATCGTTTAGACAGTTTGTTCTAAAGTGAGGTCAGCAATTCAGTGCTGGTATAAAAGTTGCTGATTGCAAAGATGGTTGCACTATTTTTTCGGTTCCTTAATCCCCATTGTAATGAACATTGCTGAAATATAACAGTGGTTCATTGGTTACCTAATGGTGTTTATGTGCTGTTCAATGAACGTATGCATTTCAATTGTTTAAAATTTCAGTCCTTTACTTTTAGAACTATTTAGTATCAAGGCATTATTTTGGTACTTTTTGATCGGATTTGTGTAAAACTTTTGTGTTTTTTTGTTGATTAGAATAGTAATTGTGCTGTAAAATTATCTGAGACTTCTTAAAATATGCTTAGTTAATAACTGATGATAGTTTTTTATATGTAAAATGTTCCTACATTTAGTCACTGGATAAATACAAAACATTTCCAGTTTTCATTTTATGTTTTAATACTATACTTGCTTTAACTCACTTTATAAATATTGATAGGGCCGGAAATGGTAACCATGTATGGCTTATCGTGTATTTTCATTGTAAGGGGTTACGCACTGATGACGAACATGGATTCAGTGGAATATTAAATTGTTTTGTAAGGACAATAATGTAAAGACTTTCCTGACACATGCAGATGACCAATGTAAACAATACGCACATTATGTTGAAAGTTGCAGTATTGTTATAAATATTTGAGATATATTTGCGATCAATAATAATCATTTTGGGAGATTGTTAACTTTTAGATTTGCAGTGCACACAATCTGCACAAGGTGGTACTTTTTTATTTGAATGAATAGTTGTTCCGGTTTAATAATGAAAGTGTTTTTGGTGTTAGCGTTAACTCCCAAACATATACGTCTTAATGAGTATTTAAACCTATCATATTTGATACGCCTCAGGCATGAGTTAATGTATATAGATTTGCCAATGTCATGGCATTGCTTACCGTGGAATTCTGTGATTACACCCTGCCGTGGCCCATGGAAATACGCACGTACAGTACGTGCATAAGAGCAGAAAATGTTGGTAAGAAGCCCCAAGAAACAGGGTCATAAAAGTATGTTTTCAGATGGAAAAAATGATGCACACAGTGGTGTACAAAGTCATATAAGTTTGATACATTTAATTTGTTACATTTTGTGCATTTAAATTTACTGTAAAATAGTGCATCGATCTGTTTTCAATATGTTGGACAGGCGATTCTGTTGTTTAGACTAGTGCTTAGACGTGTGTTAAATGTTCGTGTAGTTTACATGAATAACTAAAGCTATGCAACTATTCGGTTTGTATCAATTGATGGTAAATTTAGGTTTTCAAAAAATTAATTTTCATAATATATTTAAAAAAACAGAGACTTAAAGAAATTGTATTTTTTTATTTTATTTTTTGCTATTAGCTATTCAAGACAACAAATTACTCGGTTAATTTATCTCCCCACGAGTCGACAAAAAAGTCGAACAAGATAAAGGCATATGCATAACTTAATTTATTTTAGGGATATAATTATACCACATTATACCAATCATTAATGCCAACATTTATATGCAACGCAAATATATAGACAAACTAAACAAAGTGTAAGTTGCTCTTGAAGTTTTTGTAGCACTTTGTTTTTTGCTTTGGAGATCACTTTTAGTTGTCGACATACGGTATTTGTACTCAGTAAACTCAGTATGTCATTTCACTTTGAAGACTCAACTGATTATCAATTGTATGATAAATGTGTCACATTTACACATATTAAAGAATTGCCACAGTATAAGTTCCACTGAACAGTGAGGGTGGCTTTGGTGTTTTGAAGAAATATGCTCTCATTTTATGATATTTTCCGTAGTAATAATTGACAAATATGTAATTTGTACTTAAAGTACTTGTGATGTTGTATTTTTATTTGTTTACGCTGAACCAGTAATAGTCGATGAACTGTCAGGATCAACAACAAATTATATTCCAGTTCAAAATTGAATACGAATATTTGCATTCTCATTTGAAAACACTCATTTACGCTTATTTAAGTGTCTAAGTAGCTATTGTTGAGTAAGTCGATTATTGTTTGATCAAAAGGCAAACCGAAACAGAGGTTTTTGCTGAAAATTTTTTTCACTTTAAGTGTTTCGAAAATTTGAATTTTTTTTTTTTTTTTTTTTTTTTTTTCAAAAAACTTTTGCATCAGACTGCACTTATGTGCTTGCTTTATTGATAATCGTTTTAAATTGTATTTATGTTTCTTTCCTGATCGAAATTGCTGTAATTTGAATAATATTAGTCTTGACTTGTATATAGCGCTTGATTTCTGACTTTTCAACTGAATTGATCGCATAATATTGAATGACTGTTTTTGTTATTGACTGGTTTTACAATAATTTTGTCATTGATCTCCATTTTGGTTTGTTTATTATTGATTTAATTTCATCATTGATTTAATTTTATGGCAGACTTTCAGAGAATGTATAACATTCTCTGTTTAAAGGTTTATGACTTGTATACAACGTGAACACTCCCGGAAGTGATACTCTTTACCTATACCATTCCTTAATTGAATTATTATCAATTAAAGCTGGACTTCTTACAATCGTCATCTATAGACCTTTATCGTAAAGCAGACATCTTGTTTTAACCTCGAGCCCAATCATTGTAAAGCAAGGCTGGTGGTGGGCTGGGGGACACGTTTGTTCCCATTGTGACTTATTACGGGCCAGAAACCAGTATGATTTTGGCCATAATATGAATGTCTGTATGACAGAGGATGATAAAAATTGTAACAAGAATATAGTTTCTAAATAATGGATATTGTTGTTTCTTAGAAGTATTTGTTATGCGGAAGTAAGCCGCTTCATAATTATTAAGTGACGTCGGCTACCGCTATGCCGTTAGCTGCAAATGCAACGTTGTAAAAAGTGGTCTTCAGTATTGCGTCCATAGACCATAGCAACTGTCGAGGCCATTAACTCTGACACGCAATTTTAAGACAAACAACGCTAAAGAGCCTACCGATGTAGAGTGGTAGCGCCCTCATAGTCAAAACTCTAGTTAACATACCCTCGAGGATTATAAAGTAAGTTGAGGAACTGTACTCCGTACGCCAATTCAGCAAGCAACTCTGTTCATGCTTTCAAAAATTTAAAACAAAAACATCCCATTATTTTGCTTGCAGAAATAGCGCCCATGTGTATTTCACGTTCCAACAATAAAAGGCGCCCAAATTCTTCATATTACGTCTGTAGTGCTCTATAATCTTTGCTCTGTAGAAGGGAGTTAACCGACTGAAGCTCAGTGCCTATATACTGGTCTTTAGCAGAGTCAAATATTTGTTTATATACAGGTTCATTATATACTGAATCAGATAATTTACTGCTATTCTTTTTCTTTACGACAAAAATCAAGTCGATGACTGTTGATCATTAGTGCACACAAGAAACGAAGTAAAACGTTACACGGCCAATTCATTAACGGTTTTTAAAACCTATCCTTGTAAAGGTTTCCATTTACCTGATCAATATTCACAAATTCACAGAATAGGACGGTAATGTTCGCGTTTCAATATATTTCAGTTTAAAATCTAATGTATTTTGTCTACTGCTAAAGTATCGTGAAATGTTTTATTAGTTAACCAGGATCACCTTTTATTTGGTGTTTTGAAACAACTGTTTTTATATCATTTTTATTGGCGTTTAGAAGTAGTTGCTTTAATTCATTTGTTTTTGCAGAATAAAAAGCTTGTTGGAAAGTTATTTTGATCGTCGTTTTCAATGTTATTGTTATATTTTTGATAGTGCTCCCAACAACTATTGGGAATTGGTCTTGGGTAGGTGGCTAATGGGTGAGGCTCCTCTCTCCCAAGTTAATAATTTCTTTACGGCCAATGTTACGAGACGGACGCATTGCAAAGGACCCGGAGCTATATGCCAGGGCTGATTTCACAATCTTTATATCTTATCAATGTGCGATGTAACAAATCAAATCACTTGGCAAAGTCGTTCATTGGGGGATTAAATTTCATGTAAAGGAGACGCGTACAACTGCGCATGCGTCGCCTAAAATACACAACGGCTTGAGCTTTTCATACGAGACGATTTACAGGCGACCAGGTCCACAGCAAATCTAAAAGAAGAAAATCAAACCACATTTGATTCTTCACATAGTTTTTCTTGTGGATCCCTTGCAGCAACTTTTTCTGTCATCGTGCATGTCACAAGTCAAGAAAAACATAACAGCACCCACGTGGTAAATCCCAGGCATGCGATTGTCCATGATATCCTCAGCAGTACCATTAATACAATCTGAAAGGGTGTCAATCATCAGAGGTCGGTGACTTGGGTCAGAGGGGCTGAGAAAAAATTAAAATTTAAAATCTTCTCATTGCGCCTGTGCATTAGTTTGTACACAGAGCAATGGCCGCCTGGTTAAAAAATGTCAATGACACCGAGGTCACGTGCGTGGTCGCCAAAAGTCTTGACCCATTGAGTTGATTGAAAACATCTGTTCCCCAACTAGCTGGGAGTCATTTGATGTCTTGACGTTAGACAATGGGAGATAAGCCCTTGCAAGCCCTTTTAAGTGATTTATTACGTGTGCCAGTCACGACTTACAGTCAACCGAAAATACGTAAGGTCGAAACAGGCGCCTCTTTTGAAGGCTACAGTGTGTGTACAACCTAAGACATTGTTTGAAAAATTACTCATGTGCTATATACGAAACCAAAGTGGTCCCGTCCATGTGCTGAATCTAAAGTTGCCTGTAAAAGTTGCCTAGTGTGACAAGTCCCTAAGCGTGTATTTTTGGTTCGGAGCTTCAAACAGGCGGATAGGGCCGAAGCAGGAGCTCAAACCACAGATATGGTTTCGAAAGGACCCATACACACAATGACACAACAGGGAATCCCAAAAATGGCGCAACCAATATGTGAGTGATGACGTCAAGTATAGTTGATTCAGTACAGCGAGTTTGTTTCATGAACCCTTAGCAGGGAGGGCTGAGTTACGTTTATTACAGCATTGCTCGCATCAAAAAGCACATCAGCATAATAATTCATTGCAGTTGCTTCAGGGTTCCAACAGCAGCGAGTTTGTTTCATGAACTTCTAGCACAGAGGGCCGTGTTACGTTTATTAAAGCATTGCTCGCCATCAAAAAGCACGTCAGCAGATCCCTGTTACTTATCGGTTCAGTACAGTGAGTTAGTTTCACGAACTCTTGCAGGAAGAGCTGGAGTTGCTGCAATGCTCTCACTTACTGCAATGCTCTCACAACCAAAATGCACATAGGCAGATTCAGTTACTTATTGGTTCAGTACAGCGAGTTTGTTTCATGAACTCTAGCAGGAAGGGCTGAGTAAATTTATTACAGCTGCATTGCTCTCATCACCAAAATGCATATCAGCAGATTCCATTTACTTATTTATCTTACAATTGGTTTAGTTCAACTACACTACAATAACCGTTATACAATAAACAATTTCGAAATTTACACCAAATTTAGTTCTATACACACTTTGTATTATTACTGTTAAAGTTTTATATAAAAATAAAATCTAATTTTTTTAATTAGTATTGTTTTTGTTTGATACTTTTTAAGATCTAAGTATTCTAACACACAATATATCTTATTCTGATGGCTTCAGTTTTTTTTTTACCACTTTGCAGAAGAATGGGAACCATTGTGGCTCTGTACAAAATGTACAACTGCAGTACCAAGTTAAGCACTTATAAAAGAACATGTGTCACATTGGTAATTGTCAAAGACCAGTATCAACACTGAAAGTTCAAGCTCAACCGGTCATTGGAGTCGCGATAAACACGGAAAAATCCTCATAGGTTTTCACTGTTTTCAAACAATGAGTTTTTGACTTGCGAGATTAAAACTAATTGTTTTGCTTCTCTCTAAAAACAACTGTTGAGTTTCAAGCAACAATATTTCAAAGTGAGTTTCCACCATGACCATCTTTATACCATGTGGGCCCATACGTTGTGTGTGAATCTATTAAATGTATGTTTTATTCTGATCAATGTTATGCACCGTGACGTCATTAGTATAGGGGTTTATAAAGCCATACGATTGAAAACAACCTCGTTTCCAAATGTACGCCAAACACGATTGCAGTTGAGTGTTGACGATACATTAAAATATACGCACAGTGTATCGGACTTTGCCTTGGCCATCATTGTTGATGAATTTTTGAATTATTGGCCGAGAGTCGTGCGCAGCGTGTGCACTTTCAAGTGTTTGGCCTTAAAAATTGGCGGTCAGTGACGTCGTGTGACTTCCTTGTTCAACATAAAAGGAAGGAGAATTTCCCTCGACACCCCCAAACGGCGACTTGCGTAGAAATTTCGTCCGATAGCGCCCTCTTTTGAATAAATTTCGTTCAGCCTTAAACTTAAAGCTTTGTCAATCTGTTTTGCGGGGGACACACGTACACATTTACCCACACCTAGAAGCCCTCCACGGTTTGTCAGAAACAATGTCAGACACATTTCTTTCACACACACTGTAGTCATCGGTTGTCGTACAACATACGTTTAAAACATCAATCATATTTTACTAATTTCCTTGATGGTGTAGACATCCAATTTTAATCAATGTATAAGTTGTCTGATTTCACCAAAAAATATACATGATAAAACTTCAGTTATTATTTCTATTTCTCTTAAACCTTCATTTATTTTAAAAGTTCCCAAAGTAGAAACAAAGTTTATTTATTTATATAATTATTTAAGATTAAACCTACACAATATTTCAGATAGACCTATATTTCATAACTCTTTAATCACACCAATTAACACTCTATCTTTGCCTACACCGTTTTAAAATTGTTACTGTAGCTGTTTACCTTTTCTGATTTGTTGTTAAGCCAACTATAAATTTTACTCTTTACTGTAATGTTTTTCTGAACCATATGTATCTGCATGAATAGTGATTGATCTGTACTTTGAAAGGTTGAAATACTATTAAACATCATGTTATTTATCTATTCTAAAGTGTTTAATTGAAAGTTTATTGAGTACTACAAAATACAGTTTCTAAAGTTAATGCCACTTTAAGGGCGACGATATTCTCAAATTCTCAAATATTTAAAGTGAAAGTGTTTGTATTGTAAAGCACAGTCTCAGAAGTTAAACGCTAACTACATTGAACTAAACTACATTGTCATAACGTGTTCTTAAAGAAAGTGTTACGTTTGCATCATACAATTGAACCGCTATACAGTCAACCATCGCTATAAAGAGCACGTTACAAAAAGTAAACGTTAAATAGAGTTGCCCTAATATAAAGTCCCGAATCTCATTTCTGCTTTGTTTTTTTTGTTTTGCTGTCCTCTTATAACAACGTTCCTGTTATAAAGAGGTAAATTTGCCATGGATCTCTATCTTAGGCCTTTTTGTTTATCTGGTGTATGTTATTTAGGGAACTTGTGGAGAGAAATACAATAATAAGAAGTCATAATAACCGATTGTTTGGCAACTCTACGTTTCGGTCAGTGTGCTGTGATCGTCTTCAGGAACGATTGATTGAAACGTTGAGGTAGTCAAACCACCGGTTTTTCTCGGAACCACTACAACTCAATAGAGACTTTACACGTGGTGTCACCGCAAACCTCACCTGATTGTACTCCCACCATGTGAAGTTTTTAGAGTGTTCCTTTTATTTAATGATTTTTTAATTTAACTATATTTGCACATCCGGCAAGAAAAATCAACCGCTATAAATAAAGTAATACAATCATGTAACGTCGATTTTCCTGACCCTCATTTTTAAACAGTAATCACACCTGCTATACATTTAAGCTGCTCTGCGGAAACAAAAATAGTACAAATGAATGTAATTTCCCCTCAGAAATTCACAATACAATTCGTTTAAACCTACCTATAAAATGACTAGTTAGCCCAGGAAACATCAATCCTGAAGTCTGTCATATCCGTACCTGATTGATCTTATGATCAGAAACAACACCGACAAAATAAGCGAGATTAAGGAGACAACGAAGAAGGACTTAACTGCTCCGAGGGCGTCAATGACCACCCCACCTAGAATACTCCCCATGCCGAAGCCCACAGCGTAGTAAGCTAGAAGGAAAGAGCCTTGCAGCGAACACGAGTAGGAGATTAACGTTTCATCAGCAAAGATGGCGCCCAACGTGTACTCTACTATAGCAGCACTCATGCCTATGCAGAAACAAAAAGAATATACCTATATCACTTTGTACATAAGAAGTTTCGTTATATTTAGGAAAAAAACTTAATCGAAAGTGCAAATAAAGAACTACCCCTCCCCCACAAAAGCAAAAATGGCAACCCCAAACCCTAAACAATAGCACATAACCCCCCCCCCCCCTCCACCCCAAAAGTCAATTATGGTAAAATGTGCTACTAGTTTGCTCGACCTGGGGGTCGATTTCACCAAACTTGTCCTAACTTAGGACTAGTCCCATGTCTTAGCATTGCCTAGGACTAGTCCTAAGTTAGGAAGCGTTTGGTGAAATCGACCCCGGTTCCTCATATCAGGATGTTTGAACATGAAACCAGGCTTTCTGCTTATTCTCCCCCATACACTCTTGCTACACCAGGAAGCAGAACAAAGATTCCACGAACTGTTTCTGTTTGGAACTCCAATTGTCTGGTGCATGTTTCCCTCCATCCTACAATCTAGACCATTTTACAGAGGAATTTCAATTCCTACCTTCAGCTTCCCTGGGTTATTTTCATATTACATTTTTTTCTTTTGTACCCCCTTTCTAAAAGTGGATTTTAGCCTTTCTTGGGACAACAAAACCCACCACTACCACTCACACGAACTTAAGAACAATTTTGAAAAGGGGAAATTATTTTTGATTGTGATTAGACAGGACTATCATCACCCCTGCTGATCAAACAGTTATTTCGTGATCCTGTACGGGGTGTCATTAGCGACCAGCAGAGCGCACGGCATACAGTGCAAACAGCTCTAAATCAGGCAAGCACTAATGTAAAAGTTGGTAAACATGAGAGACGTTGAGTGATGAAAATCAGTTATTTCGGTCGTGTGTCTGTGAGTGTCCATCTATCTAGAGATAGCTCTACCAGGCACAATGCACTATAAGCGTCATTCAACCCTATCACAATGAAGGAAGTTAGCTTTCTACGGAGCCCTAATAGTGCTACCTGACATGTTGAGATCCTGAGACTGCAGGATGGTGACATGATAAAACGTTACATGACGACATCCTGAGAGAATTATCTTGGAATGACGACACCCTGTGTAAGATGTCGTTTTCTTGATATACTTAATATTTGGATGTCGACATAAGAAAAGTAAGATTTCTACATCTCGAATTAATCTATCTCGGGATGCCGACGACCTGAACGTCATATGTTGACTTGCCAAGATAGTTTATAATAGAATGATAACATCCTGAAAATGTTAAGAACCAAAGAAAAGTTATCACACAAAACTTTCAAGATGTCGTCATCCTGAGACAAATCGTCATCTTACGTTAATGATGCTATCATCCTGCAGTAAACTATCTCAGGATCTCAACAAGTTGAATGGCACTTCCAGAGCTCCGTATAATTCAATGCCGCCGTTTTAGCTTACATCATCATGGGCAGAGAATCACGTAGTCAATGTAGCAAGCTCGAGCCACGAGGCTTTTTCATTTTTAACGGTTAACTTATTGTCATAGTTTGTTTTTGTATCAACGTCATGCTTATAATAGGCATAACAAACCCAGAAAAAACTAGAATTTAGTGTTTGTCAAACAAACACTAGGTGTTCGGATTTGAACACTTTTCTTAAAACTTTTCCTCAATTCCAAAAATTAATTTATTGTATTAAAGTTGTCAAAATCAAGCCAGTGAAAACTATTTAAATTACACCTACATGTTGGTGCATGAATATTTAATGATCGGTTAAAAAAAAACTTATAATTAATTTAGATTACACAGCTTTCTATTTAATTAAAAAAACTAAAATCGGACAGGACTCTTACATTTAATGTTTAAGTTGTTACTGCATGTTTTTCTTTTTTGCAAATAAATAATTAATAATAAATACTTAGTGTAAATCTTCTACATTTGCTTGCTAGTTTACACAGGAAATAAAGGCTACTCAAGACATACAATTTTATAAATAACAAACCTTTGCTTAGCCAGATTTGAAAACTGATGACATCATTATGAAGTTAGAAAGGTTTCTATCGAGACATATAGGTATTAAAATATGTGCCAAGTGAAAAACAAAGATGAACTTACAAATAAAATCAGAGGGTCAATTTTGTCCTTTCATACAGAGCAACATTAATTTTTCGAATTCCCTTTCATTTTGGTTGCATATCTTAAAACGAGCCTTTG